>CM044017.1:44083578-44323578 GCA_024085815.1 Flaveria linearis | reverse complement strand
TCATCATCATCATCACCACCATCATCACCATCATCACCACCACCACCATCATCAGCATCATCATCATCATCATCATCATCATCATCATCATCATCATCATCATCATCATCATCATCATCATCATCATCATCATCATCATCATCATCATCATCATCATCATCATCATCATCATCATCATCATCATCATCATCATCATCATCATCATCATCATCATCATCATCATCACCACCATCACCACCACCACCACCACCACCACCACCACCACCACCACCACCACCACCACCACCACCACCACCACCACCACCATCATCATCATCATCATCATCATCATCATCATCATCATCATCATCATCATCATCATCATCATCATCATCATCATCATCATCATCATCATCATCATCATCATCATCTGTAATACCCCAAAAAGTCAAAACGAGTCATCGAGGATAATGAGCTTAATTTGTGGGTATTTAATAAAGGAAGGAAATGGGTTATTGGCTAATTAGGCTTATGGGCAAGAGCGTAAGTGATTTAGGGCCCATAATCAGCCTTCAAACCCACCTAATCAGCCACCATCTTCCACACTTGAACCCTAGCCACCAAAATTTGTAGAGAGAGAAAGTAGAGAGAAAGTTAAGAAAACTCATGATTTGGAGCTTCAAAGGTTAAAAGATTGAAGATCTGGGTGTTGGAGCATCAAATCATAAGAAAGGAGCAACAAATCCAGGTAAGAATCGACCTCTAAACCCTTCTGTAGATCAAACCCGGATTGTAGGGTTTTGGGTTTTGAAAAGTTTCAAAGAAACACATAAAGGTCAAATTTTTACGTATGAAAACGTGTAAAAAGGTTAGATATGGTTTCATGGATGGTAAACTAAGGATTTGGACGTAAAAAGTTAAGATTTTGGGTTAAAAACGAGCTGGTTCTTCATTTCCGTTCATCCAGCGAAACTGTGCCCCCGATTAGAGAAACTGTGCACTCATCCAGCGAAACTGTGTACTCATCCAGCAAAACTAAGAGAGTTCCAGCGAAAGTACAGTTTCGCTGATGCGAAACTACAGTTTTGTTGGTAATTTCGCTAGTGCCCAGGTTGACCTATAGACATTGCGAAACTAGGAAATTCCAACAAAAGTTAGGCGCTCATGGCAGCAAATCTGTCCAGCGAAACTGGCAGAAGTGCTGCCCAGCGAAACAGGTAGCAAAACTGCCAGCGAAACGGACAGCGAACCTTCCAGCGAAACTGGCAGCGAAATTGTGAAGAAAATGACGTTTTTGTGTATTAACTTCCGTGCAGCTCGTGTATTTGGACTATAGCTTAAGTTACTTAAATTGAAGCTATTTTGCTAAGTTCAGGTGAGTTCTAGACCCTTCTTTTTCCCGTTTTCAATGTTTTGGGGTGATATGCATACTAAAATACATACTTTTATGATGACGGTTTTTAAGACCTTTTATCAAGAAAATAAATGTTTTCTAAAGTAAAACGAGCCATTTAAATAGTTCAAAATAATTTTCGGGCACGCTGACATGGCAGCTCGGCCCCAGCCAGGGGCGTTGCCCCTTGGACCCCACTAGGGGTTGCCGCCCCTAGAACCCCGCTATCAGGGGCTGCCGCCCCCGAACCCCCGATGTTCCCCCGGAGGGTCAGTTATCTGGTTTAACTCTCATGTTTGATGAAATGTGAATGCTTAGACTAAGAGTTTGCTTCTTATTATGTGTTAAGTGCATGTGAGAACTAAAGATATAAGTGAAACTTAAAGAACTGTTATTGGGCCCATAATGTGTACCTTGATAAAGTAAAATCTTGCAAGTAATTGATAAAGGAGGGTTGCATTTGTTGTGCCCTCACAATGATAAAGTATAGGCTCGAACAGGCAGGTCAGTAAGGCCTGGATTGGCATGACAATAATGGCCTGTTTAGGTACGACAGTAAGGCCTAAATCGGCGTGTCGGTAAAGTCCTGTGTTTATCAGAGGCACCGATAGTAACTGGGAATTGACGGATAAAGAAGAGTAATAATTAACAAGTAATGGCAAAGCACCGATAAAGCGATAACCCGTGTGTATCAATGTTCTGATAGATGATGATTATTTTTAAATGTTAAAGCTAATACCTCTTACAAAAGTTATTTAACAAAGTAAACCTAGAATTCACTCAGCGAAGCTGACTTTTTATGCATATTAGTTGACAGGTAAGCGTTAGGGCTTATGGGATGGGAGCATAGATCTAAAGCTTCTTGGCATCTAAAGACTGGAATCCCTGATGAAGAAGAATTTAAGAAGATTTTAAATACTATTTGATGTTTAAAGACAATGTTTATATTTTAATTTAACTATGTTGTAATGAATTGCAACTACTATACCTTTCCGCTGCAATATATATACATATATACGTAAACGAATGTTTTAAATCTATGTTTTTGCTGTGAATGACCAACTGTGAGGTTTCCTGGGATTAGGGGCCTTACATCATTATCATCATAAAAGTTTTTTGGGGGCTATTTGATTTTAGCTGACCCGACTGACTGGCCGATTCGGTCAGCAGATCAGCGTGTTTGATGTGGCTGTATTGTGTTCTGACCGGGTCCATGGGTGCTGACCCGGACCTTAAATTTAAACATGTTGACCCGAAAAAGGGGCACTACCTCTCGCTTCACCAACCCCCAGCCACGGCTGCCCCCTCGGTTAAACCCCCACCGCGCTGCACTAAGGGGGAGAGAGGAGATTAACTGAAGGGATGAGGTGATGGTGGTGATGTGGGTAGAGATTAGGGCGGTCGTCGGAGAAATTGTTGGGTGGTGGAGGAGGGGGAACGTACCTGTTGTGGTAGTGGTGATGGTTGTTGTGGTGGTTGAACGACGGGAAATCCATGTGTTGGCAGAGATGTGTCGGCGGCACGATGATGATGATGATATGATGATGATGAGGAGGAGGAGGAGGATGAGGATGATGAAAGGGGTAAAGTTGTTTGTGTGAGGATTTGGATTTGTAGCGTTGGAGTTTGAAAGGGGTAAAGGGGTAAATTGATTAATATTAAATGTGGAATTGATTGATATTAAATGTGGAATTCGGAGTTTGAAAAAGGGGTAAAGTTCATCTTTAGAAATTTGAAATGTGATCTTTTAAATATATTTAAGAAATTTGAAACTAACGCTTGATGATTGAAATCTTGTTTAAGGTATAGATTGGACTATGAAAGGTATATTAAATACGTTCATAAAATATAATGTGTTTTATATATAATAAGAGTGATGGTCAGAAAACATTTGTTTGTGTTTTCTATTAAATTGAAGAACCTATGTCAGTATGTGTTAATTGGAGAACCTATGTCAGATGTAGAATTGGGGATTCGAAAATGCGATTTTGGGTTTTATCATTCAGCGGTCAGATACTATCAAACAATCAAGTTTCAGTCAGATGTAGACTCAGTCAGAACTTCTAACTGGGTCAGCTTCTGACTCAGTCAGATATTACTGAGCCAGCCGCATCAAACAGCCCCTTAGTAATTACATAGTTAAGCATTCAGATAAGATAATACTTAATAATAAATTTAAATATTCATTTAAAGTATTATAAATAATATAATATATAATATTATGAATTAAATAATTTTACATTATTATATAATGTATTAGTTAGAAGAAATTTATTAAATGATGGGCAAAATAAGAGTGATTACATATAACACTTATACCTTATACTTAAAAGGTTGTATTATATGTCTTAATTTTTTTGTATACTTACCCTTTTATTCTAAATTTTTGTTTTATATAGTAGTATAGATAACTTTATTTTATGTTATTAGTTTCATTTCTGTGACACCCTATATAAATCTCACATCGGCTGTGAACAGGAGAGAAACTGGGTTCATAAGTAATGTCTGGCCTTTAATATCACCAACACATTTTGGGTGTATTGGCTATGTATGAGAAGAGAGCTTCACAGTTAAGTGTGCTCATGTGACAACAATCTAGGATGAGTGACCTCCCTAGAAAATTTTCACCTTGTAGTCAACACGAACAATATTGATGGTATGAGGAATGCAACATCCCGTATTTCCAAGGTCAGATGTAATAGTTAAAATAAAAGAAATATGAACTGTACATTTTGTATATTATTATACGAGTAAGTAATGAGTGAAATGACTATTTTAAATTTAAATTTTTAGACGAGTTTTAGAGTCATAAGAGACCGTTTAATAATAATAATGTTAAAAAACATACAGACGAGTAAATGAAGAAAACAAGCACACAGGCAGGCATGTCATTTTGCATCCCACATCGCCTTCATTTCTTTTTCACCCGCCTGCCTGCTTTCTTATAAATAGATACCTTAAGGTTGAATTTAGACTATAAGTTTTTTTGGGAATGCTCTAGTATAAAGAGAATACGATGTAATCGATACCCTAATAGGTATTGTTATTAGTTGTTTTTAGAGCTCGGGTAGAAGTACGAGTAGGGAGACTCTAAATCAAATTGTCGTAGAGAGTTTTAAGGTATGTTCTCGTTTAAGTTTATGTCAAGTTAATTATTATTTATTTTAGATCATTATTATTATTATTATTATTATTATTAGGAGTAGTTTTAGCATTATTAGTATTATTATGTTTAGGCGTTAGGGTTATTGTTAGGGGTGAGTATTGGGTAGCCTAGCCTTAGTTAGGCAAGAACTGATCACCCATGCTTAAACAAGATAGCGTAAGCCAATATCCAACTATTATAATAACTAGTTAGTTGTGTCATTATCTAACCTAGGATTACTTAAACTGAATCAAGACCTAGAGATATTACTAGATTGTACTAGGAAATGTTATCAACTTTTTGGCAACTGCTGAATAGGTGAGTTCCTCTGAACTGTTTTTTTCTAAAATGAGATGTGATGTTCTGATAACCGGTAATAATTGAAGAATTGATTGACTATCAATATCATCTATGATATGTGTCAATGCTTGATAGGATACTTGATGACTGTTTATATGATTCTGCTTTAGCCAGTAGAGTTTGTATACATAGCCTGCTTATGTGAATTTATACTGTGCTTTTCTGTTCCTATCTGTTTGTCATGGTTGTGTCTGCTTGATATAATAGTTAATATTAATATGTTTTGAATTTTGAAGAATGCTATGTTTATAAACTCACAGGCTTTATGCTGAGTCCCAAATATTTTCTTTTTATGGACGCACATCCTAGGTGTCAAGTGATTGCAGATATCAAAAATTACATGTATCCTATAAGGAAATAAAGGTCTTAGAGCGCTACTTAAGATTTGGATCTTTAGTTTAGTTAACTTGATGTAATAGTATTATCTAGTATGACTAAAGAACAATATGTTATGGTGCATACTTAAAATTAGACTTCCACTGTGAACATTATAGTTACTATGGTGCGTACTTAAAGTGCATGTATGTGGGTGACGTGGACAAATAAGATATAATTGTTTACCTAAGTTATAAGTGTCATGGATTTATAAATACTCGACACTAATATGTGTACGAACTATTACGTGTGATATAAATTTCTTAATCTTATGCATTTACATAATTAATTTTTTGAATTAAAGCTTATTAAAAATAAGAAAAAGCTAGCCATATATACAAGATGTGCATACAGTGTGCATTAAACTTTAGGCTATAGTTATAATAAAAATGATATTTCATCTAAAAACTTAAGAATGATTGTGAGCTTGATACTTGTGCTTCTGTGTTTTAAAAAGGATGACATTTTTATCATTGTCAAATACATCAATTCATTATGTCTATATGTTTATTGTGTCAAATATCAGTTTATTGTATCATATAATTTACATCATTTATTATATGTATTAGTCATTGTGTTTTACGTTTGTGTTTTACATAATTTATGTTATTTTTATCATTGTTTTATAACGATACCGAATTCGTTTTAAATATAAAAAATGCTAGTTTTTATTGTGTAATTCATATACAAAATAATATTGTATATAAAAGCTAGAACGTTTTGAAATGGCGAAACTTGAAAAAAATAACAAACGTGGCTATCACTAAAATATTTATCTAACAAATTTCTTTCCTACATTAATTAAAAAATAATGATTGAGATTACTTTTTACACTTTTTAGATTTAGAACTCTTTTGTTTGAACTATTCGATAAACTTTAAAAGTGTTTTAATAGAGCTAATGTGACACTTGTAACACCCTAGACAAATCCTACATCAGTTGTGGACAGAAGAGATGTTGGGTTCATAAGGAATGTCCTGCCTCTAATATCATCAATGCTTTAGAGCATTCACATCCCATTTCTTATCTTTATCTATATAATTACACTAAAAATCACTACTTCTTCTCTCTTCTTTCAATTAAATAATATATTTTTATACATTTTCATTACATTTTCTCTCTCCTTCACTTACAACCACTTTCAAAAATATTAAAAAATTTATAAGGGTTGAACAGTGAATCTTTAAATTTACAGATAAACAGTAACATTTTCTCTCTCCTCCACTCACAACTACTCAAAACTATCCCATATAATTTAAGGACTCACACTCACATAATTATAAGGCATGGGTTGTGAATGCTCTTATGTGCGTATTGGTTGTGAATGAAAGGAGAACTCCACAGTTAAGCGCGCTTAGGTGGCAATAATCTATAGATAAGTGACCTCCCTTGGAAGTTTTCACCCAAACAACCAAAACCAAATCCATGTGCTCCTTATGGGTAAAACGGACTCTATTAGTGGTATGAGGGGTCGGATGCTACAAATGGTATCAAAGCCACTACTGTGCCATTCTGGTGGGGGCAAACTTCATAAAAAATAATGAGTCCTCGAAGGTGTTTATAGGGACACCTTAGGCAAATCCCACATTCTAATGGGGATGGTGGAGCAAACCTCATCAAGGATGATGAGTCCAAAGGGGGGGATGATTGTAACACCCTGAGAAATCTCACATCGACCGTGGATAAGAGAGATGTTGGGTTCATAAGGAATGTCCTACCTCTAATATCACCAACGCATTTTGGGTGTATTTGTTAGGAATGAGAGGAGAATTCCATAGTTAAACATGCTAAGGTGACAACAATCTAAGTATAGGTGACCTGTGTGGGAGGTTTTCACCTGGGTAACCAAAAACAAATTCGTGATCTCCTCATGGATGAAGCGAACAATCTTGGTGGTGTGAGGGGCTGAATTTTACAACACTTCAGCAATTATCATCTTAGATAACATTGCACTAGATCAAAAAAAAATTTCTATCATAATATGTAAACATGTTTCATAAGAGTTGTGTGTGTGTATATATATATATATATATATATATATATATATATATATATATATATATATATATATATATATATATATATATATAGGGAAAATGTTAACCCTTGTTTATTGCGATAACCCATTAACCCAACTAGTGGTCCACAACAAGCCACGTCACCATTGTAAGTTAGAGTTACAGTGGTAAAACTAGTGGTCCAAAGCGAACGTTAAAATTTTTTAAAAAAATATAACAAGACTATACTCAAATTAAAGATATTAAAATGATCTATTTAATGGTGTAATTTATTTAAAAAATAACTTCATACAAAAAAGTTACAAACGTTATAAAAAATGATGGAGTTTTTTAAAAATGGAGGGAAAATCGTTACATCAGTGATGTAACGCGATGTAAATGTTAGTTACAGTGGTGTAAGTGTTCACTACATTATGGTTAACGAGTTATCACAATAAAAAAGGGTTAACAAAGGAACCTTACCCTATATATATATATATATATATATATATATATATATATATATATATATATATATATATATATATATATATATAAGTGTAACAATTTTTACAACTTAAGTGCAATAGTTTTTTTCAAGTATAACACTCTTGAAAGCAAGATGTAGACTTTTCTTAAACCAACTTTAACCATTTTGAAAGTCAAATGCAACAATATTTAAACTCAAGTGATGTCACTAGAAAATGGACATGCTATGATATTTTCAGCTGCAAATAAGAACGCAAATAGCTATTAATTTGTCACTAAAAAGCGGTTGCTAAAACCTATGTGGTTATTTTGTTTTCTGACTGCATCTGCGACTAACACTTCTAGAAACCCGGGGTATCACCATCAAATTTTTACCAACGAATGATTCAGCCAAAACAACGACACACAAGTGACATGTTACCCATTGGTAATCAGTGATGTACAACTAACAATCCCCCCCCCCCCCCCCCCCCCCTTGAATTTTTAAGAAATCTTTCAAGTCATTTGTTCGAATTCTGGTTTTGACAACTAATCCTGTAGACATTGATAGTTTTCTAAATTACACCATTCCCCACTACTAGGTTTTAGAAAATCTTCTCAATTTAATCCATTATAAATTTTCCAAGCAAATTTGTAAGAAAAACCTTCGAAAACATAGTAGGTGATTTGCATGGAGGTGACAACAAATCACTTCCGGGGTGCTCGCATTTAGCCATAGACATGCACGTGAGCGGACATATAGATCGATACACTGATTGGCCATGTTATGAGTTCGTGGGTTGGTTTTGGATAAATAGAGTCATATCAAGCTAAAACAACCAATCTGTTATTACAAACATGCTTATGATGATTAGTATAATAATGTGGATAAGCAGACCTTGTAATGCATAAGTGAGGTTTTTTAAGTTGCACAAAGCCATAATAGGTCCGTTACTAGTTTTTTTACGTTAGAGACACATGCATATGATGATCCTAACAGGTAATGACCCTTATCATAACAAGCCAAAACAGTTTGTTGTTAAAGAGATGTGCATGATTAATTGCACAATGATAAAATACATTACGCATCTAGGGAATATTGCAGATAGCATATATATATTTTTACTCATGGGTGTGTATGGTGACTAGACAATCCCACAAATTTTCATGTATTTAAGTTATATTTCAACCATAATGTATTCATAAAACACATGATGGGCACACTACCTTGCGTATTTCCTAGCTCGTCTCGTGTGACCACCACATTACCACGTGTTTATCCAACTCGGTTTCAATTGAAGAATTAGAGCTAGAAAGAAACTCATGGAAATAACAAGCATATATTTTTAACTATTGAATAACCTGAACTAGCACAGATGAGGATTCTAAGGACGCCTTGATGGATATTCATCAAAACACCACCTCCGCCCCCCACCATGGGTGATGATAGTGAGGCACATAGGTTTGAAAGCGGTTGCCACAATGGTGAGCTTCTAGTTGCTATAGAAAAAAACTTTTAGCGGAGGATCCAAGAACACCACCTCCTACATCCATCCGCTGCCATTGAGGCTCGCGGGTGTCAACAGTGGCACACATAGGTTTGTAAGAGGTTGTAACTTTTTATAAGGACACAATTAATATATATAAACTTTTATGGACGGATTAGCCCGTAAAAAAACTTGTCATGTCAACAACCAATTAAAAAAAGACCCGACAAAAGTCTTATCATTGCCATTATGGACATGAAAAAGGAACTTTATAATTCGATAGTTTTTCATTTTGAACATAATTTACATTTCGTTTGATAAATATCCAGGTTAATGAAAATGTCTAATCATGATTACTCAACATTTATAGGAATGTGAATTTTGGATCCATGTGAAACCTGGAAACCAAAATATTGAGCATCATCTAGTGCAGATAAATATATTAAATGAAAAATTCCCTTAACGATAACCAAGTTTCTTAAGGATATGTATTACACTATTGTGAGAGAGTAGACAAGAATAATGTGAATGGTGGCATGTGGTGTGAAACACTGCCTTTTTGGATGTGAGACGGGTGTGACCCTTAAGACATGATTATGGTCATAAGCGTTGCCCCCTTTTGCTTAGTTGTAACCACCAAAGTTATAGGACATGAGTTTCATCCACGCCCTAGGCATGGACCATAACACCTACACCTAGTGCATCACTAAAGTCACATGTTTTCTTTTTCTTTTTATAAATGCATAAATTTTGTAATTAAGTTACTCAAAGAAAACATATATAATTATTATTAGAGGTGGCAAAAGAAGTTTAAAGATTTGATTTGGGTCATAATGGGTGTTTTAAAAATAAAAATGATTTAGAATGGATTAAATAAAAAACACAAGGGGGTCAAGATGGGTTAAAAACATTTTTGAAAAAAAAAACATAGCTAGGTCAAGATGGGTTTTCAAAAAGATCTAGAAGTCATAATAAGTCAATGTTTCTTTTACTCAAATTGATCGCTTCCGTTGCACAAGGCACCACCGCACCACCACCGCACCACCACCGCACCACCACCGCAGCACCACCGGTCCACCACACCACCAACACACCTACAGCCTCCCACCTCTCGAGTTTCATCACGCATCACCACAATTCCGTCGCGTCACCACCGGTCCGCCGCGTCACCACCGGTCCGCCGCGTCACCACCGGTCCGCAGCGTCACCACCGGTCCGCCGCGTCACCACCGGTCCGCCGCGTCACCACCGGTCCGCCGCGTCACCACCGGTCCGCCGCGTCACCACCGGTCGGTCATGTCACCACCGGTCCACCGCGTCACCACCGCACCTACAGCCTCCCACCTCCATCAAGTTTCATCGTGCACCACCACCGCACCTACAGTCGAGCTCCGCATCAGTTACCCCTTCGTTGAGTTTCATCGCTCACCACCACCACACCTACAGTCAGGCCTCTGCTTCACCACCGCATCATCAACATTGATTTATTAAAGGTACCGACCCTTTATAGATGTAGTCGTATATGTATCTCTTTGAGCTCGTATATGTATCTCTTTGAACTTGTATATGCATCTATCTATATGTGTTGTTAGATTGTAGAAAACTAGTAAAATAGTATTGACTTTTTTAAAAATGATTCATCCTGATCCGAAACCATCCTGATCCAAACCCATATTGACCCAAACCCATACTGACCCAAACCCATCCTAACTGTTTTTTTTAAATGACCCATCCTAACCCAAACCCATCCTGACTCAAATCCATCCTAACCTAACAACCAACCCAATCCAACCCGCCTATTTTGCCACCTCTAATTATTGTTTACTATTAATTTCTTGTGATCGTGCGGAATAACCAAGCTACACTTAATCACTCTTCATCGATGATCTCTAAAGTTATTATGGTCATTTTTGTCTTCCACCTAGCTATCCTACTAAGATTATCATTCCTTTGAGATTTGGAATGGATATGAGATTTTTACAAGTCTACTTGACAACAAGAGAAGTTTAGAATACATCCACAATATCTAATATCATATATGTCTAGTGTCATAATATGCAAACAAGACTACTTTAAACTTTGACATTTATATGTCTATTATTCTTCATCAATATTTTCTTACATGAGAAAGCATAAAATGATGTTGGTGACGGGATTGGTTTAGGCATTCAACGTCTTAGATTATGGCCATCATATCCATATTCTTTAAATTCAAATATATTTTCCCTTGTTTAGCTGCATAACACCATTAGACAACTCTATATAACTGATGAAACTTCACCGATAGATAATTTTATCAAATGACACTCACGCATAAGGAGTATCAAGAAAAATAAAAATTAATATATATCGTGGTCCTTGGGGGATAACTAATGGATATGAGAATCTAAAAGGGAAAAGTACAAAAAAGTTTAAAGCGTTCGTCGGTAATGATAATGCCAGAAAAGATAAATAAATGCATGCTAACTGCTCATATTGCTAATCTAACTTTGGTGATTACATACGAATGTTCTACAAAATGACACTCACGCATAAGAAGTATCAAGAAAAATAAAAATTAATATATATCGTGGTTCTTGGGGGATAACTAATGGATATGAGAATCTAAAAAGGAAAAGTACAAAAAAGTTTAAAGCGTTCGTCGGTAATGAGAATGCCAGAAAAGATAAATGTACTGCTAACTGATATCGCTAATCTAACTGTGGTGATTACATATGGTTGTTCTACAAAATTTAAGGATAATATTTTGGGTAATGTTTTATCCCAGCTAAACAAGAAAGTGTAGTTATTAGGTCTAATTTTGGTTGATATATTGCCTCGACATGTCGATGCTATAGGCCGTCATGTGGACGCGTTGATGCTGAACATGCTATCTGTATTATTTGGTCACTTAATGTACAAATAAAGTCGACGTAATAAATGCCATTGCCAAAAAATCGTACCGGTTTGGTTTTCGGAAATAACTAAACAAAGTTACTTTTTTCACTGCATGGACGTGTCAACGCTATAGCTAATTAAAATACTACTAAACTAAATTATTTTCATCTTTTCATGTCGGCGACATAGACTCATAGAAGATTTAAAAAGAAGAAAAATTAAAAATAACATCGTACTACATAAAAGAAAACTGATTTAGAAATTAAAAAGTTGGAAAACCCCTTTCGCATCGCCATGTCGACGTCAAGGATCTTTTTAAAAAATAACATAAAACTGGTAATGCAAACATAAAAAATAAAAAAACGAAAACTATAGTAACTATCACATCGACATATTGACGTCATAATTTTTCTGAAAGGCGGGATTTTAGGGTTTATTCACGCACACTCTTTCTCTTAAACATGTAGTCACTAAAGGGTTGACCGGTCAAAATTTTTTAAACCCGCTATTGTGTCGAGACCCGAGGCTATAAACTTGGTTTTGCCAATGAAAAGTCGCCACTAATGTCGTTACCGTAGATACGATTTATTGTAGTGTTTGGCTTTCATGTAAGGCCCCGTTCCCGAGTACCTCACAGTTGGTCATTCATCGCACATAAATCATACAAAAACGTAATACAATACAGTTAACTATTACAAAACATTATAAATTGCATTATATCATAAAAACGTAATTGTTATACGAATGGATGCCATCCTAAAAATGCCAAGTAGCTGCCCCGTGCCATTCTCAGCAACTTTTACCTGCCAATTGGAAAACACATAAAAGTCAGTGTTGCTGAGTGAGTTCTAGTTTTATAAATAAAATACTTTACCTTCGTTAAAACCTTTCTTTACTTTCATACGTGTTCATACATCATACGTACAGATAGTGAATATTACTTTTAACTTTCTTTAACATTCATTGTTTACCATCATATTCATAGCATTCTTTCATTTCATGCTTTTCGTTAACATTCTCTTACTTTCGTTCTTATTCTTTCGTAACGTACTTATTATCACTCTTTTACTTTCGTACTTGTTTACTTTCTTTCTTTCTTTCTTTCTTTCGTATATTACTGTGAATCCAAGGATCTCAATTCAGGAATTATCAGTATTAAAACAAAAACAAGTTAATGATCATGGAATAATCATTAATTGCTGTTTAATTGTGTTAATTGTTAATTGAAGAACACAAACACGATGTCACAATAAATACGAACACAATAATTAATTCAAAAGTATTTCATTAATTACTAAGTAATGATTACAAAAGAATAATTATAAATACTATGAACATTGATTTCTTCAATCGAATTAATGTTGCTGTTGATGTAACGGCGGCTAGGGTTGCACAATGATGTAATGGTTGACAGCCGTAATATTGCTTAATTGTGTTCTCTTCGATGTGAAACCTAGGACTCATATTTATAGGCACTTTGAGTCAGTTAAGGAAACACCGGATCTATTGGGATTTGATGTTGTTGACTTGTTGACTTGTTGAGATTGAAATCATACAAGTGTTCTGGACTTCCGCAGGAGTCTTGTCTTCCGCAGGAGTCTGGTCTTTCGCAGGAGTCTTGTTCTTCCGTAGGAAACTTGTCTTCCGTAGAAGTCTTCACTTCATCCGGTCCGTATCTTCCGTAGGAATCAAGTAATCCTTGGGTGGTGATGTTCATCCGCAGACAATATTTGAATTCTTGGTATTATAGGAAACATATCTACGGAAGAACACAAATGTTCATCCGTAGATGTTTCTTACACTTGGCCGATTTCAAAAATCAACCAAGTATAATGTTTTTGCCTGTCATCATACAAAAAGCAACACATATATATATATATATATGGGTTAACCTATATACTCAATGCATATATATATATATACTGATAATTAGTTACAATCATTTATTACAAAATTGATTAAAGTTCTAAGCCTATACAAAATAATCTAGACCTATTCTTTCTATATCTAACAATACTCCCCCTTAGGCTTAGATCCTTGTAATCAATCCTTCAAAACTGCAAGCTCTTTAACTCTAGAAATGATTTTGTTGTAGAAGTAAGACACAACAGACTTCTGAGCATCATACTTGTACTTGATCTTCATCTTACTGAGCTTCTTCAGAGTCTCATAGCTTAGTCCCAGAACATCCTCCTCTGTAGTGAGTGTTTCTAATACTTTGTCATTGTTTACCACTTCTAGCTCAACTTGTTCAGAGATTTGGAGTTTTGTTACTTCATCAAAAGTTGTTCCCTTCAGCAATCCAACATTGTGTCTTCTTCTTTTATAGGCTTTAGCATGAAGTTTGTCAATTACTTGGATCACATGTACATGCAGGAACATATCATTTTGAGCTTGTTCATCACTCAGCTTTGGAAAGAATTTGTCATGCAGACATGATGTGTAACACCCGGCCTCTCACACCAACAATATTGTCCGCTTCGCCCACGAGGAGCTCACGGATTTGCTTTTGGTTGCCCGGGTGAAAACTTCCCAGGGAGGTCACCCATCCCTGGATTGCTCCCACCTGAACACGCTTAACTGTGGAGTTCTCCTCTCATCCACAGCCAATACGCCCAAAATGCGTTGTTGATATTAGAGGCCAGACATTCCTTATGAACCAGGAATCTCTCCTGTCCACGGCCGATATGAGATTTATGTAGGGTGTCACAATCACCTCCCCTTTGGACTCATCGTCCTCGATGAGCCCGAGAAGTCACCATCCTTGGTGAGGTATGTCCCACATCCCGAACGGCACAGGAGTGGCTCTGATACCATTCTGTAACACCCCGCCTCTCACACCATCAATATTGTCCGCTTCTCCCACGAGGAGCTCACGGATTTGCTTTTGGTTGCCCGGGTAAAAACTTCCCAGGGAGGTCACCCATCCCTGGATTGCTCCCACCTGAGCACGCTTAACTATGGAGTTCTCCTCTCATCCACAGTCAATATGCCCAAAACGCGTTGTTGATATTAGAGGCTAGACATTCCTTATGAACCAGGAATCTCTCCTGTCCACGGCCGATATGAGATTTATGTAGGGTGTCACATAATGTGTAGCTGGGATGGAGTAGCTTGATTTCCACAGGGTCAAAGATCCTGATCCGATCAACCCTTTTGTTCTTTTCATTCCTCAGCAGCACAAGTTCTTTTGTTTTCTCTACATAACCCTATTCAGTTATAGGGAATGTGTATTGAGTTTCTTCAATGCACTTGATTGCTGCTGATTTCCTGTTATTGTATCCAACCCTCTTCAAAAATTCATCATCTAGTGATTCTGAGTCATTGGACTTGTATCTTTTGACCCTTTTAATTATTCTTCTGTGCTCATCATCCTCTCTCTTAGCCTCAGCTAGCACATCATCTTTGAATTTTGTCTTCAGCTTACCCACAATTATTGAGAAGTCTCTTCCTCTTGGGTGTATTGGGTAATTTGTAATGATGAGACTTTGTAGGTTTTTCAGATCACTTTTAGACAAGCACAACACTGACAATACATCATGGAAGTATTCAACTCTTCCTGATGTTTTTTTAATAACTGCATAATCCCACTCTGGATCATATTTCCAGGCCATAATCCTGTTCTCTTCAACAGAGTTGGGAGTTGTGAGGCGATCAATCAGTCGTATCAAGGTGGACTTTTGTTCAGTTATTTCCCTCACAGTAGTTCCAATAGGCCACACTTTCCCTGGAATTACTTCTCTGGGCTCTCTGATCAGTTTATCCTTTGATTTGTGTTGATCTTTGCTTTCCACCACAACTGGTTCAACAGATATTTGGTTATGATGCTCAACAGCAGGATTAGGAGCTTCGGTTCTGAATCTGACTCCTATATCAAGCTCAACCTTCATTACATGCTCCATCATTCTTCTAAGCTCTCCAACTAACCTTCCCTTTAACTCATGTGGTTTGTAGTTGTGACCTTGTAACCAGCATGTCATGTTATATTTGCTTAGCTTAGCTGTGTCATAATGACCCAACTCTTTCTTTGTCTTTTAAATTGATTGAAAGGTGCTGAATGCTTCATAGTCACAGTTTGGAATCATGAATCGTGCAAGCTCGAATTCTTTTAATAAATCCTTCATCTCAGATAAGTTCATCCTCTCAACCATGTCATAAGGGAAACCATGGTTTATGAGGGTCATAAACATAGTTGACTCAGGCCTCTCTTCCATAATATCTTCAGTTGTTAGAAGATCATCAGTCTTTAAGTCTTGATGGTCAGTTGGTGAGTCCATCTTGGTCAGCTCATTCTATTCATCATCACTGTCACTATCACGATTGAATTTCAACTTCACAGTAGATAAGTCTACTGAAGGAGTGTGTTCAGTAGATATGGGCTTTGACTTCTCAGGAGAATCTTCTACAATGATCACCTTCTTTTCAGTAGCACCCAGGTACTCTCTCTTCCGTGAATACAGAATTAAGTTCTTTGAAACCTCGGAGGATTGTTTTGATTGTTTTACAGCTGGGGCATCCTTTGATTCTAATGCACATATCTTCATCTTTAACTGTTCAATTTCTTCATCTTTTAATTTGATCAGCTCAGATTTTGTAGACGCATCATCAGTGATTTGCTCTACTTTATAGATCAGCTGTTCCTTTTCATCTTTCTCATATCTCACAGCTTCTTGCAGTTTTTGTTCATGTTTGAGTAAAGCATTAATCACTTCAGTGTTACTTTGTGCATCTTCTCTAAGCCTTTTTAGTTTGGCTTCTTGCTTCATTAACTCTTCATCCTTTTCTTTCACAATCCCTTTGAGCTCTTGAATTCTTTGTTTTCTTTTATTGGATTTGATCACCAATTTGTTGTACTCAGCAACCAAATAGCTCTTACTCATAGGGATGTCCTTATCACTTAGGTTATCTTCATGGTAAGCAATCACATCCACTTCATTCTCTTTTTCTTCTTTTTCAGCATCAGACTCGATCTTATTTTCTTCAGTAGCAGCTACATCAGCTGTACTGGAACAGTGTTCACTTACTTCTTCTTCATGGTGTTTAAGTTGTTGTTGATCTATGTGTTGCTGATCTATAATTGGAGACACTGGAGCGGTGTGATCAGACAGCACTTGCTTCTCAGAATTGGTCACTGAAACATGAATAGTACTTGCTTGAGACATCAACTCAGTCTCTCCTGTGTGAACAGAGTTTTGAGACTGAGTTATGTGAACAGGCTCAGTGTTAGCACTTTTCGGGGATGTAAGTTTAGGTATTGGTGGGAGTGGATGAATAGGGGATATGGTTTGGAAGGGTGAGAATGGTTGTGTGTTTTGTGAGGCTGGGAGAGAAACTGATGGGGATTTTTATTGTTCAGGTGAGATAGGCTGGGTGTTTTGAGTGGATGATGATAGTTGTTGTGGAGATTGATGATGCATAGGTGAGATGGGATCAGTGTTTATGCTGGCTGGTGATTGGTGTTGGTGAGGGAGTGTTTGACTAGGTGAGTGTGATGCTTGATCAGAATCAGTAGATGTCTCTCCTTGTTCATCTATCCATACCAATTCTTGTGGAATGTCAGCCTGTGCATCCACAACATGAGCAAACATAGGCATGTGTTCACCTTGGTATTTTCCACTGATCTTATTCAGTACAGATCTTCCCAAGTGAGCTTGTACAAACACCTCTCCTTCCCTTGCAATCCTTGGAAGTTCAGCATTGATAATCAGTTGCAGAAACCTTGGGAACATATACATCTTGTCGGACCTTTGCAATTTCACTTGGCATGTATTTGGAGTAGTTGTAAGTTCTTCCCTCAAAGATCTCAATAATTCCTGAGGAGATGTGCCTTGAGAACCTATCAAGACCTGACTTCCTGTTTGAGATGCATTTCAGATAAGTGTGACACAGGAATCGATAGGGCTTGCATAACCTTCCCTTCTTGATCTCACCCTTGTCAAAATCACCATCATAGCCCATCAGATGAAAAACTTTTTCTATGTATTCATTTTCGAACACATCTGGGTGGCCCACCTCGCATTTGTCCAAATCAAGTGATCTTCTGATTGTTTGTTCATCGGTCCTTATTCTCTCAGATAGGATTTTAGCAACAATCACTTCATCGTCTCCATTTTGTTCTACTCATGCTGAATTCCAGAAGTCGACAATGTGAGTTTGATGAATCACAGGCTCTGCCGTCAGGGCATAGAATATCCTGGATCGTCGAAGATATCTGATGATATCTCGACATCCTTCGGAGGCAGGATCATCCGCATTCAGGAATGCGCACACATTGTGCTCTTTCGCAAATTTGTTTGACATCTGAAAATAAGAACAATGATAAGCATGTTAGTATCAGAGGTGCAAACATGAATACGAACAGTTTTAACGATAATTATGAACCAAAAAGTTCATTATTGATGATTATGACATGTTTTACCTTCAAAACCATAGTCTGTGATCAAGATTACGTGTTTGTTTTGAGGTTTGAATGTTTGTGAAGAGGGAAAAGGGAGTGCGTTTTTCTAGGTCAAAAAGTGAAAAGTGCTCTGAAAAGTGATTAATGAATTCCTAAATTCAAAAACCTCATTTATAAGCGGACACATTAATTTCATTTATTTATTATGTTGGGCCCACTTTCCTTTTCCATTTCCGTGGAACATCTGCGGAACCTTAACATCTGCGGATGCCATAACATCTGCGGATGCCTTAGTTGAAAATCAAATGCAACATTACTTAATGAGTACATCTTATTCATAGATTACCATTCTATGAACATGAACTATACTCTTAATGTTACTTTCACATCCGTAGTTTACCAATTCTACGATTATGCAATTAATTTTACTATTCCTTCTGCTGATGCAGAAATTTCACTGGTACTTCTGCGGATGCAGAAATTTTATTGAAACTTTTGCTGAAATTAAAGTTTCATTGAAACTTTAAATGTATGATACCTATCAAGTAATAGAATCATTTATTGATGTTGGACCTTGTTGACTTTGTTTGCATGGCAATTGAGTACAAGAAAGCTTCCTATATCCTGCATCCAAGTTAATGCTCAAGTTCTAATTCCTTCAAAGTTGATTTAATAGCTTTTTATTGATTTTCATGCATTACCTACTCCCCCTAAATTTGTGATTAATGTGAAACTGTTTCATTCATCAGAAATTTATGTTTGAGAGAAGCATGAAAGGCATATTGTTAGAGCATATATTGTCATATATAGTATGTCCGTCGCTTGACGAATAGTCTAGGCTTAATGTATTACACCTGATATGTTGTAAACACATGAAACTGGGTCATTCGTAGGAGCATATGCGAATGAGACTCAGTCGTACGTATGAGCCAGGCAAATGGACCAGTCGTGCGACTGAGAGATGCGATTGGGGCATTCGTAAGACTGAACCATAAGAATGGTCCAGTCGTACGATTGAACCACACGTATGGTCCTGTCGTACGATTGAACCATACGCATTGTCCAATCGCACGAATGGGCCCAGTCGCATCTAATATGGGCCGAGGCCTATATATACCAGTTTCAATGTGTAGAGAGTGAGGGGTTTTTGAGAGGGAGTCTACCCGGGGCCTAGGTGCTGCCGGATGAGAGGGGAGATCATGCTCGATCTCCCCTTGCTAAAAGTCTTGATTCTTAAGTTGTAACAAGCTTAAAATCGTTAGGTTTTATCAATGAAATCATTCGATTATTGTTCGTGTTATTGATTGACTTTTGGTTTATGCTGTTATTTATCCTTTCGTCAAGAACATGCTCGGATGTTTAATCAAATACATATGATTGTCCAAAAGAGATGTAAACATTGAAGAGCACAAGTTAAACAAAATTACCAACTATTAAAGCATGCATATGTATATAGGGATCATACTATAACACAAGGCTTCTTCTGATTTTGATTCCATGAAAGAGGAATGATCTGATATAACACCTGATTGCAAGTATACAGATCCACTTAAATTCATACAGGAGTAATGTAACAACTAGGCATGCAGTTTATCATGTTTTGATGTTTGTTGATCAGTAACTATCATGTGCTCCACATTCAATTTTCATTAGAGTTTGTCCTGCGTAGGTGAGTCAAATCATCACTTTTTCACACTTATTGACTATGTACATTAAGTTATAATTTCTATCTTGAGACATACTTGTAGTCTCATTAATGCTTTTATGATTAAGCTCTTTGAGACAATACACAATTGATCACAAAGGATTCTTTTGAGAGCTAAATATGATCCGCATAAAGTCATCAGGTCTTTACTTTCATAAACACAGAGGTGCTATCATCCCAAGTCTTTGTTTACACAAAACAGAGGGATAATGAAGATCATATTTTTTAATCATATACCTAGGTCTTTGTTCACACACAACAGAGGGAATATGATTTTGCAAAGATAGAAGATTATAAAGTGTTTTACATAGTGTGCTTGGGTGAGTGATTTGATCACATTAGGATAAGACTTACTTGCTTGATCCTCAAAATGGTGTTCCTACAGACAGTTGCCTATTTCTTTATGTTTAGCATGCTCTAAGTGTAGTTTCCACTCAAGATGAACCTACTTACATATCAAAGTGTTTTGAATCAGTTTGAAGGGTAATTATGCTGATGAAGTAAGCCAAGGCATAGTGTACTATCATTTCACATGCATATGTCATGCAGAGATAAACAAAAAATATATTTTATTATTATTATTATTATTAGAGATTACTCTACAAAAGGACAGTCAAATGCTTTTGAATATTTAGTCTAAGTTAATCATACCCAAAGATTCAATCAGAAAATTAAATCTAACAGAATCAAAGGCTTTAGTGAACAAATCAGCAAGCTGATTTGTTGTGTCCACTTTGATTAACATGATTAAACCTTTTTCTGAGCAGTCTCTTAGAAAATGATATCTGATTTCAATATGCTTTGTTTTACTATGTTGAACTGGGTTAGCAGTGATGAACATAGCAGCTGAATTATCAATATGAATTGGGGTTTGAAGAAAATTGTAACCATAATAAAGTAATTGGTTTTGCAACCAAAGTACTTGAGAACAACCAGCTGAAGCAGCTATGTACTCAGCTTCAGCTGTGGACATAGAAACATTGGTTTGCTTCTTGTACTGCCATGAAACAAGTCTTGGTCCCAAAAATTGACATCCACCAGTTGTGGTTTTTCTATTGTTGTTACACCCTCCAAAATTACTATCTGAATATGAGTAAAGACTGAAATCTCCATCTTTTGGATACCACAGTCCTAGAGCTGGCTTTCCTTTCAGATATCTGAATATTCTCTTTACAGCATTCAGATGAGACTCCTTTGGATCTGATTGATACCTAGCACAAACACAAACAACAAACATTATGTCAGGCCTACTGGCAGTTAAATACATTAAATATCCAATCATAGATCTATACAATCTCTGATCAACAGATTTTCCAGCAGGGTCAGGCATAATCTTGTCTATTGTTGAAGCAGGTGTTTTGCATGATGAGGTATCAGCAAGATTGTACTTCTTTAAAATCTAATGAATGTACTTTTCTTGATTGATAAAAATTCCATCAGATTTCTGATGAACTTGCAGGCCAAGGAAGAAAGTCAGTTCTCCCATTGAGCTCATCTGAAACTCAGATTTCATTAACTCCTCAAAGTTCTGACACAACTTCTTATTGGTTGATCCAAAAATGATGTCATCAACATATATTTGGACTACCAAGAGATCTTGATGTTCTTGTTTGAGAAAGAGAGTATGATTTATAGTTCCTCTTTTGTAGTCATGCTTTAGCACGAAAGAGGACAATGTTTCATACCACTTTCTTGGTGCCTGATTAAGTCCATACAAAGCTTTGTCTAACTTGTAGACTCTGTATGGGTAGTCTGGATCCTCAAATCCATAGGGTTGAGACACATATACTTCTTCATCAATTTTTCCATAAAGGAAAGCACACTTGACATCCATTTGATACACAGTGAACTTCTTGAATGAAGCATAAGCTAGAAAGACCCTGATTGCTTCAATTCTTGCAACTGGAGCAAAGACTTCATCATAGTCTATTTCTTTTTCTTGAGTATATCCTTGAGCAATCAGTCTAGCTTTATTTCTTACAATTATACCTCTGCCATCCAGCTTGTTTTGAAGAGCCACCTTGTTCCAATTGGATGCTGACCTTGAGGCAAGTCTACAAGATTCCAGACCTTTTGTTTTCTGAATTGTTGTAGTTCTTCTTGCATAGCTTCAATCCAGCTATTGTCCTTTAGAGTAGCTGTAATGTTTGCAGGAACTATCTGAGATAAGAAGCAGGTGAACAGGAAAATGTTTGCCACTCCCCATTTGCTTCTGGTAGTTCTTGCATTTAGGTCTCCTATTATATTATCTGATGGATGAGACTTATGAATTCTGCTTGTTGAAATAGTATCAACTGGAATGGTTGACTCTAAGTTTGTGAAATCCATTGGTGCAGATGGACTCAGCTGTGATGTTGAGTCTATGAAGTAGTCAAAGGGTTCATGTTCAACAGGATCAGCTTGAACTTTAGTGGCATTATTGTTTTCTTCCGCTGGAATTTCTACGGAGGCATTTGTTCTTCTGTAGGAGTTACAGCAACTTCTACGGATTGAGATTGTTGATATGCTGACAAGATTTGTTGATTCAAAACATCCTCTCCACCCCTAGGAGCATCGGTTGAAGCATTATTTATATCTACGGATGATGGATGATCATCTGCGGATGTATGTGCATGAACTAAGGATGAAGGATTTGCTTCTCCGGATGTATCTTCATTCTGCTGACTTGTCAGATTATTTGATTCTTATTGTAGTATAGTTGAAGTTTGTGACCTTGGAGGATCAGATGATAATGTCACTTCATTCAAACTTAGGGGAACAAATGGATAGCATGTATCAGCAGAACCTGCATTGATTAAATAACTAGTGTTAAATAACTCTGTTAATACATCTATATCAAATAACCAAGATGATCCTTTTACAGTTGTTGTAAACATGGATTCATCAAAAGAAACATTAGGAGTCTCTTCAACAATATTATGTTCTGGAATGTAAACCCTATATGATTTAGATGTGGATGAATATCTAACAAAGAAACTATCATAGGCTTTTTTAGAAAATTTTCCCAATTATTTTTTAGTATTTAACACAGATACATGACACCCAAAAGCTCTAAGATATACTATAAAAGGCTTCCTTTTGAATAAGAGCTCATAAGGAGTTTTATTATGTTCTTTGACAATTAAAGTCCTATTTTGAACATTGCATGCTGTATTCACAGCTTCTGCCCAGAATGTGATGGGCAACTGAGAGTCAGCTAGCATTGTTCTGGCTGCTTCTATGAGAGTTCTATTTCTTTTTTCAGCAACTCCATTTTGTTGTGGAGTTCTTGATGCACTGAATTGCCTTGCTATGCCTTTATTTCTTCAAAAAGAATCTAAATCAGCATTAACAAATTCAGTCCCATTATCACTCCTGAAAATTTTAACTTTTAAATCAAGTTGATTCTCAATCTTGATTACAAAGTCCATTAATGTTTTAGATGTTTCACTCTTTTGTTTTAAGAAAAAGACCCAGGTGAATCTAGTGAAATCATCCACTATCACTATGCAATATTGTCTTTTTCTAATGCTCATCACATTGGTTGGATTAAAAAGGTCCATGTGAAGCAATTTGAGTGGTGTAGTGTTAGTATTGATTAATTTGGATTTATGAAACACTCTATGTTGTTTTCCTTTATAACATGAAGAACAATGATTTGAACAATGAAACTCTTTTTTTGGTAGGCCAATGACCAAGTCATTTTTCACCAATTTATTCATATTCTTCATGTTGGAATGAACAAGCCTTCTATGCCACAATTGTGATTCATCTTCTGAGGACTTAGATAACAGGCATGTCTCATGGCTTGTGAGTGTTGTGTTGTTCATATCCAAAACATATGTGTTTCCTTTTCTTGATGGTTTAAGAAGGATCCATTCTGCTGGAACTGAAAAACCTAGCTTAAGAATGTAACAATTAGTGTTATCAAATGTTGTATAGTTTTGATTATAAATTTGAGAGACACTAAGTAAATTGTACTGCAAATTTTCACAATACTTCACTTTTTCAAATGTGAGCGCACCATTTGTTACCATTCCTTCACCAACTATTTTACCTCCCTTCTTATCCCCACCAAATGCCACATATGAGGCATGTTTACGTTTAAAGTCATGGAGAAGAGAAAAGTTTCCTGTCATATGTCTGGAATAACCACTGTCAACATACCACTTTTTGTCAACTCTCCATGATTGTTCCTGCACAAAATAAGAGATCAATTAGAATTGACAACCCAAGCCTTAATTGTCTTGGGTTTGCCAGACGTGTCTACAATAGTTACTCTTTCATGAATTAATCTTGAAGTTTCGGTATTAATTGATTCTTTGTGATTTGATGGTGATGAGGATGATTCTGTTGAAGATGAGTCAGATTTTTGGATGTCTTCTTTCTTGTCAGATTCTATCTTTAACTTGTCTTTCTTTGGTTGATATTTGGATTTTGAGGTTGATCCTGAATTTCTGAAAGTTATATCATCTTTCAATTTTGATTGAGGCACAGGAGTTCCTTTTTCAAAATTATCAAAAAATCATCATTTACTTCAGTCTTCTTGTCTGACAGATCCACTTTTTTATGAGGTGTTTTAGACTGAATTGATATTCTTTTCTTCAAAGACTTATCCGCAACAGAAGATTTTTGCTTTGATTTTTGTTGGTCTTTCTTGAACTTTGATTCTTTATCACTTTCAAATGATTGAGAATCTGATTCAGACATTTCAGCATTTGACTTCTTTAAGCTCTTTGTCTTGTTCTTCTTGTTGAAATAACATTCCTGTGTTGAATGATTATTTTTGTTGCATATTGCACAATGTTTATTAAAGTAGCAATCATAAGTCATGTGATTGTTCATATTACATTTGGAACAGTAGCTGCTGAAATAGCAGTCATCTGTATTGTGATTTTTTCATATCACACCATTTGTAGTATTTTTCTTCTGAATTATCTTCAGATCCAGACTTCTTTTTCTTGTTCAGCTTATGGGGCTTCAACTCCTTTCCCAATGGATTGCTTGATTTTTTCTTGATTTTGCTAGGAACACCATCAACTGATACTTGTTTGACTTTAGCTGACCTTTGTTACTTGAGATCTAACATTTTCTGAGCATGTTTGTCGGCAGTCCTTTTTGATACTTCATCTGAAGATTCGGCTTTAGTCTTCCGCAACTGTTCTACGGATTCAGCAGATGTTGCCTTTCGCAGATCTTCAACTGAAGAATTTTTCTTATGTTTAGTTGATCCTTGTTTCTTCTTACCTTTATCTGAATGGGATAAAGGTACCTCCTTACTTAATCCGCAGTTAGCTACTTCCTTTGATGATGAACTTTTGTGAAGATTCAGTTCTTGAAGTCCTTCATTTAGTTCAGCAATCCTCTTGCAGATAGTCTTCAGCATGTTTCTTTGCTTTGGAGGATATTGCAGCTTTGATTCTTCAAGTACTTTTGGAAGACCAGTTTCAACATGAACATTCTTACCAATGTTCAATTGATCAATATCATGTTCATCAGAATCATCCAAGTCATCACATTTATCATAATCAAATTCTGAGTCATTGTGTTTTAAAACAAAAACAAGTTAATGATCGTGGAATAATCATTAATTGTTGTTTGATTGTGTTAATTGTTAATTGAAGAACACAAACACGATGTCACAGTAAATACGAACACAATAATTAATTCAAAAGTATTTCATTAATTACTGAGTAATGATTACAAAAGAATAATTATAAATACTATGAACATTGGTTTCTTCAATCGAATGAATGTTGCTGCTGATGTGACGGCGGCTAGGGTTGCACAATGATGTAATGGTTGACAGTCGTAATATTGCTTAATTGTGTTCTCTTCGATGTGAAACCTAGGACTCATATTTATAGGCACTTTGAGTCAGTTAAGGAAACACCGGATCTCTTGGGATTTGATGTTGTTGACTTGTTGAGATTGAAAGCATACAAGTGTTCTGGACTTCCGCAGGAGTCTTGTCTTCCGCAGGAGTCTTGTCTTCCGCAGGAGTCTTGTCTTCCGCAGGAGTTTTGTTCTTCCATAGGAAACTTGTCTTCCGTAGAAGACTTCACTTCATCCAGTCCGTATCTTCCGTAGGAATCAAGTAATCCTTGGGTGGTGATGTTCATCCGCAGACAATATTTGAATGCTTGGTATTGTAGGAAACATCTCTACGGAAGAACACAAATGTTCATCCGTAGATGTTTCTTACACTTGGTCGATTTCAAAAATCAACCAAGTATAATGTTTTTGCCTGTCATCATACAAAAAGCAACACATATACATACGGGTTAACCTATATCCTCAATGCATATATATATATATATATATATATATATATATATATATATATATATACTGATAATTAGTTACAATCATTTATTACAAGAATTGATTAAAGTTCTAAGCCTATACAAAATGATCTAGACCTATTCTTTCTAGATCTAACAATTACGTCATTCTTTTACATTCATATGGATTGGTGAACAATACCCCGAACATTGTGCATGTAAAACCATGGAAATCTCCCAAGAAACAATCAACACACGATCTCAATCATGTGAATGCGGAATCTAAACATGATTGGATTGAAAGAAGAATCGAATTGATCACAAAATGATATTGTATTGAACAAAAGCAACCTATTACAGGTCTTGTGCGAAATCGCACAGTACAGAAGTGAATAATGAACAAAAGCTTAATTACAAAACGAAAACTAAGCTATTTATACTAAACAAAGAGTTCTCGTGCGACTTGCTTTTCACACGGCTAAACCTTTCGCGCGGGTCCAGTCCTTCGCGTGGAGCCAGTTGTCGCGTGGAAGCTTCATCTCGCGTGAATCTGGATTTCGCATAAGCAATCTTCAAAATTCGACTTCATTCAGACTTCAATTGTTTTGCCGAGCCTTGATTAGTCCTCTACAATCTCCCCCTAGGCTCGGTGAAACAATCTTAGTCAAGATGAACATTTTGCTTTCTTGTATGATCCTGAAAGTGCATTCCATTTATTCCTTAGGATTTGATCCGTCATCCATACGTATTGGCAAGATTGAAAATAAACGGACTCGTCAGCTGAGATAGGACAGTGTAGCAGCTTGTTCAGGTCGTCTTTACCAAACTTCATTAAGTCAGCTGGATTGATGATTTTGTATGGTCTATCAATACATTTGATCACAGCCTGACCTGAATCCTTTTCACAACTCCAAGAAATAAATTGCTTCAAATAATTTGGAGGAACTGGTGCATGAACTGGAACCTTCCTTTTCTTGTAAGAATTTTCAAAATGAGATCATATAGTTCTTTATCAAGTCAAGACTCTGTCCAGCTTTATTTAAAATAAACTGGTTAAGTTGATTGTCAATATATTTTGTCCCTTTTAAACTTTTACTTCAGGTTTTACTCAGAAACATAAGGAGTGATACATATCATGTTTTGTGTTGATTTAATATAAGTCAGTGGATCCCACAATCAGAACTTCTGTAAGATACTTATTATCCTTCAAGACACTGTCGAGATTTCAAGTCACCCCAAATTGACTTAAACCATGCATTGTTGATCAGTGATATCATTTATTTATTCCTAAAATATAACTATTTGAGCATAACTGGCCTCAGAAATATCTCTTAATCACGGAATATTAACAAGTTTAAGGACTTACTGACAGCCATCCGAACTTACGTCTGCCCTCTCAAGATGTTTAGGACTTAGAAGCCATCCGGACTTACATGCCCCATCTTTTGATTTTGCCTTCCACGATCAGAAAATATTCTCAAAATAGAAAATATATACCATATAGTATGTATGTCTTTAGACATATCTTTTGATTTGTTGTGCTTCTTGGCATCTTATATCCTATATGGCCTTTTGGCATCTTTTTGCTCAATTATTTGCTCAACTATTTTCCTTTTGTCTTTTTATTTCTTTTTGTCTTTTTGTATTTTCTCTTTTATATATATATATATATATATATATATATATATATATAGTTATGATAATCACTGAATCAAACAAATACAGGCTTGAGTATGACAAGATTATAACTCTCAGTCTGTGTTAGAACATTTTTGACATTGTCACAGAATCCTGATATATTCCCCACTAATTCATATCTCTTTAATTCAAGTATAATCACTCATTTTATGATCTTTTCATTTCTGAAATCAAAGCCTATTGACACATCAAACATAATCCAAGTCTATTCGTATTTAAGCCTTTAAAAGTACTTAGACTCCTTTTGAACTGTGTAAAATCATTTTTCATTTAATCATGAAAATTCATTTTATTGATCCAATCTTGACTCCCCCTAAGACCAAAAATATTTTCAAATCTTATTTCCAAATTTCTCCGTTATATGACTGAACATTTTGAAGTAGAGATAAATTTCCAGTCATATGTTTTGAACAACCGCTGTCTTCATGCCATAAGCTTTCTATGATCTTTTGCGATCGTTCCTGCATAAGTGGAAAATTACTTAGTCTTTGGTACCCAAATCAAACAAGACTTGAGCACATTCTATGTTGCTTTCAGGCAAAATGATTTGAGATTGTTGTATTTGCCTTGCATATCAAAATTATCTTTAACGCTTCTCAATTGAATTTTGTTTCTTAAATCATTATTCAAATACTTGTTCTGTTCGACATCATTAGCATATACAACTTTTGTTTTAGATGCTTTTGAAAATTTTCCACGAGTGAAAAACAATTTTCTATTGTGAGCAATAGAATTATGAAATCGTTGTTTGCTTAGTGATTTTTATCAAAAAGGACAATTATTTGCAAGATGATTTATATTTCCACACTGATACCATTTCCTTTGTTGTGTGTGAAAAACAAACTGTGGATGACAATTATGAAAATTGTCATAAAAACCAAAGTCAGATTGACTTTTTGGTTTAACATTCTGCACAGTCTCTCGAATCTTTTCTTCATTTGATAATTGCTTGTTCATCTTTTGTAGATTCGAGGAAATTGTTGAATTATGACCACTTTGGATTTGAGATTTAGCAGCTGTGACTTTTGGAACTGATGGTGCTGGAATAGGACCAGTCTTAGACTTTGCTGGAGGAGGACCAGGTTTTGATATACGAATTGGTGCTGGAGAAGGACCAGGCTTTGATATACGAATTGGTGCTGGAGAAGGAGCTTTCACTTGCAAATTTGGGCTACAAATATCTTGGTTCACAAGGTTAGCATTATGATGAAGTTTATTTTTAAAGAATCGAAAATTCGTTTCCTTAAAAATATGATCTTCATTTTCAATTAAACCTTTAGAAACAAATCTACTTTTAAAATCTTTTTCAAGTTTTGCTTTCTGATTTGCCTTTTGATTTTCATTTAATTTACATTTAATATTTAATTTTGGCACATTCAAATCAACAATCTTTTCATTTCTTGATAAAGTTTGATTACAACCAGATCTGAAATCATTCACATTCTTATTTTTCAAACTTTCACTTTTATTTTCACTCTCACAGTCACTCTCCCACTCTTCTACCAAACCATCCACCTTCACATTATCTGCACAAAGATTTTCAGTTGATTGTTTATGTTTAGTTATTATGATAGGATCAACTGTCAGATTTACCTCGACCGAAGGTTTTAAGTCTGAGGATGGAGAAAAACCTATCCCATAACTCATATCAGAATCAGAAATGACATCAGATGAAGGTAAACATGAATAATCATGATTAATTGGAGGAGCGATGTTTGAAAATCCAACACCACACTTTCCTCCTTTTATCTTCTGTGTCATTTGTGACTTGATAATACCTTCAACCATAGTTGATGAAAGTTCAAACTTTTCAACAGTCAATTTAGCCGAAGCTAGTTCACTGTTGAGTCTATTTATTTCTAAGGCGAGTTCATTGTTTCTATTTATCAAATCATTATTTGTACATTCTTTATCATGAAGATTTAGTTGTAAATTGTATATTGTTTTAGTTAAACCTTCAAGTTTTTCTTTAAAAATCTTTTCATTTGACTTGTGTTTTCGAGCTTGATATTGTAGTTTTTCAACTTCCATTATCAAGTTCTCATTATGAACTCTATACCTTTGAACTTTCTCAACACAAGAATTTTTGCATAGATCATCATATACCTTTGGTTCTGAGCTTTCTCCTTCAGGCTCTTCAACCCTTTTCACCATGAATGCTTTCATAGCCTCAACTGGTTCTTCCTTTTCTTCCTTCTCAGCTTCCTTCTTACATTCAACTTCTTCCTTCTCTTCTTCAACTTCTTCCTTCTCTTCTTCAACTTCTTCCTTCTCTTCTTCAACTTCTTCCTTCTCAGCAAACACTCCATCCAAGAGATCATCAGATATAAACTCGGCAAACAGATTCTCATTTTCCTCTGGCATAAGATGCTTCAAATTTGGTGTTGATGAAGACATGTTGATCAGAAAATCAAAAATCAAACTGTTCGTGCGAAAGAAGCTATCGTGCGAAAAACGTTTTCGCGCGGCCTACTTTTTCGCGCGAGATATCAATTCGTGCGAAATTCCAATTTACTTTTCAAGCGAAATCGCGTGAAAAGTAATTTAACTGCCTATGCGAAAACTTATAATTTTGCACGTGAAAATTCCCTGTTTCGTGCACAGTCAATTCTCCAACTGTTGGTTCAAGCGAAAGTTACCTCCAATTCACTGAACATGTCTGATTATACTCATTTTAGTCCAATTTTAATGAATTTAGTTCAATTTTAAGCTTAATTATGATTAAAATTCAACTAAAGTCCACTAAATCAGTCCGAATCAATCCAAATACTCAAAATTTGAGCAGCATAACATCTCCATAGCTGAATCTCACGTAATCAATGATGAATATCACCAGAAAAGAGTAGAAATCAATCCAAAACTTCTTCAAATCGTGGTTCTAGATCCTAATGCTCTAATACCAATTGTAAAACCGTGGAAATCTCCCAAGAAACAATCAACACACTATCTCAATCATGTGAATGCGGAATGTAAACATGATTGGATTGAAAGAAGAATCGAATTGATCACAAAATGATATTGTATTGAACAAAAGCAACCTATTACAGGTCTTGTGCGAAATCGCACAGTACAGAAGTGAATAATGAACAAAAGCTTAATTACAAAACGAAAACTAAGCTATTTATACTAAACAAAGAGTTCTCGCGCGACTTGCTTTTCGCGCGGCTAAACCTTTCGCGCGGGTCCAGTCCTTCGCGTGGAGCTAGTTGTCGCGTGGAAGCTTCATCTCGCGTGAATCTGGATTTCGCATAAGCAATATTCAGAATTCGACTTCATTCAGACTTCAATTGTTTTCCTCGAATCTGCAAAAGATGAACAAGCAATTATCAAATGAAGAAAAGATTCGAGAGACTGTGCAGAATGTTAAACCAAAAAGTCAATCTGACTTTGGTTTTTTTGACAATTTTCATAATTGTCATCCACAGTTTGTTTTTTACACACAACAAAGGAAATGTTATCAGTGTGGAAATATAAATCATCTTGCAAATAATTGTCCTTTTCGACAAAAATCACTAAGCAAACAACGATTTCATAATTCTATTGCTCACAATAGAAAATTGTTTTTCACTCGTGGAAAATTTTAAAAACCATCTAAAACAAAAGTTGTATATGCTAATGATGTCGAAAAGAACAAGTATTTGAATAATGATTTAAGAAACAAAATTCAATAGAGAATCGTTAAAGATAATTTTGATGTGCAAGGCAAATACAACAATCTCAAATCATTTTGCCTGAAAGCAACACAGAATGTGCTCAAGTCTTGTTTGATTTGGGTACCAAAGACTAAGTAATTTTCCACTTATGCAGGAACGATCGCAAAAGATCATAGAAAGCTTCTGGCATGAAGACAACGGTCGTTCAAAACATATGACTGAAAATTTATCTCTACTTCAAAATGTTCAGTCATATAACGGAGAAATTTGAAAATAAGCTTTGAAAATATTTTTGGTCTTAGGGGGAGTCAAGATTGGATCAATAAAATGAATTTTCATGATTAAATGAGAAACGATTTTACACAGTTCAAAAGGAGTCTAAGTACTTTCAAAGGCTTAAATACGAATAGACTTGGATTATGTTTGATGTGTCAATAGGCTTTGCTTTCAGAAATGAAAAGATCATAAAATGAGTGACTATACTTGAATTAAAGAGATATGATTTAGTGGGGAACATATCAGGATTCTGTGACAATGTCAAAAATGTTCTAACACAGACTGAGAGTTATAATCTTGTCATACTCAAGCCTGTATTTGTTTGATTCAGTGATTATCATAACTATGTATATATATATAAAAGAAAATACAAAAAGACAAAAAGAAATAAAAAAAATTTAGCAAATCATTGAGCAACAAGATGCCAAAAGGCCATATGGGATATAAGATGCCAAGATGCACAACAAATCAAAAGATATGTCTAAAGACATACATACTATATGGTATATATTTTCTATTTTGAGAATATTTTCTGATCGTGGAAGGCAAAATCAAAAGATGGGGCATGTAAGTCCGGATGGCTTGTAAGTCCTAAACATCTTGAGAGAGCAGACGTAAGTCCGGATGGCTGTCAGTAAGTCCTTAAACTTGTTAATATTCCGTGATTAAGAGGTATTTCTCAGGCTAGTTATGCTCAAATAGTTATATTTTAGGAATAAATAAATGATATCACTGATCAACAATGCATGGTTTAAGTCAATTTGGGGTGACTTGAAATCTCGACAGTGTCTTGAAGGATAATAAGTATCTTACAGAAGTTCTGATTGTGGGATCCACTGACTTATATTAAATCAACACAAAACATGATATGTATCACTCCTTATGTTTCTGAGTAAAACCTGAAGCACAAGTTTAAAAGGGACAAAATATATTGACAATCAACTTAACCAGTTTATTTTAAATAAAGCTGGACAGAGTCTTGACTTGATAAAGAACTATATGATCTCATTTTGAAAATTCTTACAAGAAAAGGAAGGTTCCAGTTCATGCTCCTGTTCCCCCAAATTCTTTGAAGCAATCAATTTCTTGGAGATGTGAAAAGGATTCAGGTCATGCTTTGATCAGATGTACTGACAGATCATTTAGAATCATTGATCCAGCTGACTTAATGAAGTTTGGCAAAGACGACTTAATCAAGCTATTACACTGTCCCATTTCAGCTGATGAGTCAGGTTACTTTCTATCTTGCCAGTATGTGTGGATGACGGATCGAATCCTTAGGAACAAATGGTATGCTTATTCAGGCTCGTACAAGAAGGCTAACATTGATTTTGATTGATTATGTTTCACCGAGCCTAGGGGGAGATTGTAGAAGACTAATCAAGGCTCGGCAAAACATTTGAAATCTGAATGAAGTCGAATTCTGAAGATTGCTTATGCGAAAGCCAGACTCACGCGATATGAAGCTTCCACGCGACAACTGACTCCACGCGAAGGACTGGACCCGCGCGAAAGGCTTAGCCGCGCAAAAAGCAAGTCGCGCGAGAACTCTTTGTTTAGTATAAATAGCTTAGTTTTCATTTTGTAATGGAGCTTTGATCATTTTATCACTTTTGTACTGTGCGATTTCGCACAAGACCTGTAATAGGTTGCTTTTGTTCAATACAATATCATTTTGTGATCAATTCGATTCTTCTTTCAATCCAATCATGTTTACATTCCGCATTCACATGATTGAGATCGTGTGTTGATTGTTTCTTGGGAGATTTTCACGGTTTTACAGTGCACGAAGCTAATGCTAGACCTGTGGTAATTAAACCACGAACATTGTGCACGAAGCTGATCCAGTCACCTAGGGCAAGTCATCTCTCCCATTCATTCAAATCAATTGGTCCTACCCCAAACATTATGCATGAAGCTGATGCTGGACCTGTGGTAATTAAACTACGGACATTGTGCACAAAGTTGATCCAATCACCTAGGGCATACCAAGGGGGCCTTGTCAATCTCAATGATTGACCCTGTGTGCATCATTTGGGGTAGCTAACCCGCATCACAGTTGAGCTAACGACAACATGGTCTGCACCTCCTTTCATTTGCTTGCAAGCCATTCTTTCGTTCATTACATTTTACTTTTCATCATTGTTATCTTTCATTTCGTTGCATTATTCTTTACATTCTTTCATTCGTTTTCATACTACGTAAAGTAATAACATAATACATAACGTATTTATAATATAATATAAATACGTTTAATCATCATTAAAAGATAACACATTATACATACCATATATCATTCTTACATTCAATAACCCTAAAACACCCCATAATCATGCTCAAAATGGGTAATCATTACCCATAAGTCAACTTTGGTCAAACCCTAGACTTTCTGCTTTTCCTGAAATTTTAGAACGCATGGGCACTATTTGGGCGTTTCTGCCCTGTTCAGACGTTTTGCCACTATGCAGACGTCTGAACTTACACTTGGTCATTTTTCACTTAGACGCATGGGCCTGTTTAGGCGCATGGATACTATTCATGCATTCGGGCCTACACTTAAGTTAGTCTGGGCAATATTCCAGGCGTTTGGGTACTATTCAGGCGCATCAGCCTGACTTAGACGCATGGACATCTAGGCGGTTGGGTACTATTTGGGCGGTTGGAATTTTGGGCGGTTGGACTTTTGGGCGGTTGGGAACACTTACAAAATTAAACCATTGGACGCATGGGTTATTATTTAGACGTTTGAGTAACTAACTTTTACTAATCAACTTATTTTCAGTCCCAAATCAAAATCTAACATGTTCTAAGCATAGTTCTTACATTCTAAGCAACAAATTACATTCTTAATCATAACCAGAACATCGTTTACACCCAAAACATACACCCACCCACATACACATTCACACACATATACGGGTAGAAACTCATTTTTATAAAAACATGCACACATGCATTTTCCAGCCCCAAAGTTGTTCATAACATGATAAAAAGGGGGTTCTAGAACTCACCTTAGCTGCTTTCGAGTTCGAACCCTGCTCTTGAACTTTCTCAGTTGTGTTTAACACCTAAAACCCACACACATACACCACCCAAACATACAATAACACCTTTAAGCATATGACCGAGACTAGAACTATTTATAACATCACAAAACCAAGAATTCTTACCAAAAACTTCGAATTCTCCTTCTTCTTCTACAACTTCCGGGAGTTTTCTGCTCTCTCTCTCTCTCTAGAACAAAATAGGAAAAGTGTGCAGGCAAGAGTGGGCAGCCATGCCCACTTTTGTACCAACTTTGATATTTTGTCATTTTGACACTTTTAACCCTTCAACTTGGGTTTTATAGCTTTTCTTTCTTTTCCTTTACTTTTATTCCTTCCTTCATAGCTTTAAAAATAACTGAGTGTTACAAGTCCACCCCCCTTATATAGGTTTCATCCCGGAAACATGTTATTCCTCAAACAGATGAGGGTAATGATGCCTCATCTCCTCTTCCGTCTCCCACGTAGACTCGGATCCCTTCCTGTTCTTCCACTGTACACGCACAAGAGGAACCACTTTATTCCTTAACCTCTTCTCTTTACGATTAATGATCGCCACTGGTTGTTCCCCATAATTGAGTCGTTCATCTACTTCAATATCTTCCAGTGGTACAACCATATCCTCGTATGCCAAACACTTACGCAGATAAGATACATGGAATGTCGGGTGAATCTCACTTAACTCATCTGGTAGTTCCAACCTATAGGCCACCTCTCCTACTCGGGCAATGATACGGAAAGGTCCTATATACCTCGGGCTTAACTTGCCCCGCTTTCTAAACCGAATGATACCCTTCCAAGGTGAGACTTTTAACATAACCCTATCACCCACCTGGAACTCAATCGGTCTACGTCGCTTATCCGCATACGACTTTTGCCTATCTTTGGCTGCCTTCATAAAGGCTTTGATCTTTTTGAACTTCTCAGTTGTAGCCTCAATCACTTTGATACTTCCCAACTCTTTCTGACCAATGTCACCCCAACAAACAGGTGTCCTGCATCTCCTACCGTATAGCATCTCGTATGGTGGCATGCCAATGCTGGCATGATAACTGTTGTTGTATGAGAATTCTGCTAGTGGCAAATGGTCATCCTAACTTCCTCGAAAGTCAATCACGTATGCTCAAAGCATGTCCTCGAGTGTCTGGATCGTCCTCTCGGACTGACCGTCCGTCTGAGGGTGATAAGCCGTGATGATGTGTAGCCTCGTTCCCATCGTATCGTGGAATTTCTTCCAAAACTTAGATGTAAACCGAGTGTCACGATCAGACACAATAGGCACTGGTACACCATGACGAGCTATAATCTCTTTGATAAATAGATCTGCGAGCCTCTCAGAGGAATACGTCTCTTAGATCGGTAGGAAGTGATCACTCTTCGTCAAACGATCAACTATCACCCATATAGCCTCATACCCTTTCGGGGTACGTGATAACTTCATGATAAAGTCCATGGTGATATGCTCCCACGTCCACTCAGGTATATCCAACGGTTGGATTTTTCGTACGACTTCTGGTGTTCCGTCTTCACTTGCAAACAAGTAAGGCATTTACTCACGTACTCTGCTACGTCAGCTTCATACCCGACCACCAATAGCCCTTCTTCATATCATGGTACATCTTGGTAGCACTGGGATGAATGGAGTATCGAGTCTTATGAGCCTCATCCATGATCTTTCCGTGTAGAACCCCGTAACGAGGAATCCACATTCGTCCGTATCGGGTCCTAACACCGAGAGTGTTTTCACCTAACTCTACGACGAGACCTCTCATCCTCTCAGAGTTAATACGATCTTCTTTCAAAGCCTCATCTTGAGACTTCTTGACCTGTGTCATCACATCAGAGGTCATAATCAACGGATAAGCTTTCAACCGAATCGGCTCTGGTCTCTCCTTTCGGCTAAGGGCATCTGCCACCACGTTGGCCTTGCCCGGATGGTAATGGATCTCGCAATTGTAATCATTTATGAGTTCCAACCATCGCCTCTGCCTCATGTTCAAATCTTTATGCTCGAAGAAGTACTTCAAGCTTTTGTGATCAATGAAGATTGTGCACTTCGTCCCGTATAAGTAGTGCCGCCAAATCTTCAACGTGAAAACCACAGCAGCTAGTTCTAGATCGTGCGTGGGATAGTTGAATTCGTGGGTTTTTAGCTGTCGGAATGCGTAGGCTATTACCCTTCCACGTTGCATCAATACGACACCTAGCCTAGAATAAGATGCATCTGAATATACCACTAAGTCTTCACTACCTGCTTGTAATGTCAAGACAAGAACTCGCATTAATCTCACCTTTAAATCCTCGATTGCATCCTCCTATTCTCGACCCCACACGAACTTTACATCCTTGTAAGTCAGTTTAGTCAAGAGTGAGGCTTCCTTGGAAAAGTCTTGAATAAATCTCCGGTAGTAACCCGCCAATCCCAAGAAGCTACGAATCTCGGATGGCGTCTTTGGAGACTTCCATTGTATCACAACCTCAACCTTTGTCGGGTCTACCATAATCCCCTTGGGATTTACCATGTGACCCAAAAACTGAACTTCGCGCAACCAGAACACGCACTTGGAGAACTTAGCATATAACTTCTCCCTTCTCAATGTCTCCAACACTTCTCGAATGTGACCGGAATGCTCTTCTTCGTTGCTTGAATAAATCAGGATATCATCGATAAATACAATCACTGATTTATCTAACAACGGTCGGCACACTCGATTCATCAATTCCATAAAAGCAGCTGGCGTGTTGGTTAAACCAAAAGACATAACGAGAAACTCGTAGTGTCCGTAACGCGTACGAAAAGCTGTCTTAGGAATGTCCTGCTCCTTTACCTTCAATTGATGGTATCCAGATCGAAGATCTATCCTCAAGAACCAACTGGCACCCTGGAGCTGGTCGAACAAGTTATCAATCCTCGGTAATGGATACCGATTCTTCACCGTCAACCTGTTCAACTCACGGTAGTCAATACACATCCTCATACTACCGTCCTTCTTCTTCAGGAATAAGACCGGAGCACCCCAAGGAGAGATACTCGGTCTAATAAAACCCTTATCAAGCAATTCTTAAAGTTTCTCCATCAATTCCTTCATCTCTGAAGGAGCCAAATGATACGGTGCCTTAGCGACAGGCTGAGCACCGGGCATCAAGTCGATCTGAAATTCAATTTCACGATCCGGTGGCAAACCTGATAAGTCCTCTGGAAACACATGAGGAAAGTCATACATGACCGGTAAATTGGACAATTATGGTGTTGACGTGTCCACATCCTTCACGTAGGCCAAATAAGCACTACATTCACGCCTCATGTACTTTCCCGCCACTGCCATTGAAATTACTTTCGGAATCGTCGTAATTCGATCGCCGTATATCGCTACCTAACTCCCGTCAGGCGCTGTCAGTCTAATCATCTTCTTAAGACACACGATATTCGCTTCATAGGTTGCTAACCAATCCATCCCTAGTACTACGTCGAATCCACCTAGGGGCATCACATGTAACTTAGCAGCAAACCTATGACCCTCTAGTTCTATGACACGGTCCTCTATCATCTCAGTAACTCTACTGGACTTACCAATAGCAGTTTTTACATCGAAGGGCTCATCAATACGTCTACTACTAACAAGTAATTTAGCACAGAAAGTAGCAGAAATAAAACTCCTACTAGCACCAGAAGCAAGAGTTTGATTTACTAGAAACGTACCTGACACAACATCGGGGTCCGTCCTAGCCTCCTCTATGGTCATCGTGAATGCTCTGGCGCTCGCCCTTTGCTCCTTAGTTCCGGTCTTCTTCCCTGCTTCAGAACTCTCTGCCCTCGACTTCTTGCACTCCCTGCTCATATGGCCTACCTCACCACAGTTGAAGCACCTCGCTGATTTGCAATCTCTACAGATGTGGCCGGGATTCCCGCACTTGAAGAAAACATTAAGCCCCAGCCTGCACTCGCCAGCGTGCTCCTTTCCGCACTTCAGCATCTCTTCACTCCCAAGCCTGCTGCAATCACCCTTCGATCATCCACCCTAGCCTTCTTGTTATTCGGGGTGAAACCACCACGCCCAAACCGTTTCCGGTTCCGATCATCACCACCCATCTTCTTCCCCTTGACCACCATCACCTCCCTCTCATTATACAACCTCCCTACTAAATCAACTACCGACCTAAACGTACTTAGTCATGCGGCGATCATGTGCCTATGGATATCCGCCGGCAAGCCCTAAATATATCTCTTGATCTTTCGTGACAAGGGCTTCACCTGATCTGGCACCAGCCATGCCATCTCGTTGAACTTGGTGGTGTACTGTTGATGTGTCATGGTTCCTGCCTCCAGCTGCAGGAACTCCCTCTCCATCTTGTCCATCTCCTGATGATGAATGAACTCCTCAATCACCAATTTCTTCAGCTCACTCCACCTCATCCTACCAATTGCCCTGCTACCCTTGGCTTGGACAATGTTGTCCCACCAGTATAAAGCCGAGTCCATAAACGAATGGGTGGCAAACTTTACCTTCTGATCCTCCGGACACTCGCCGATTTCCAGAACAGCCTCCATCTCCCTCACCCATCGGTGAGTAGCAGTAGCAGTGCCATTACCATCGATGGTAGAGGGCTTGCATCTTTAAAATGCCCCATAGTTACAGCCTCGTGCTGCCTCAGGCACATGCTCTTCTTCCTCCTCTTCCTCATCAGTAGGAATAACCGTCTCGGTCTCGGGTTGCTCTCTCAATCCCGAAGACCTATTCCAATCCATCCTCTCTCCTTCTCTAACAGCCTTAATCACTTCGGTCATTACAGATGGCAAGATCGTCTGCATGACATGATGAACCTCCTCCACCACGGCCTCATTCACCGAGTCTCTCAGGTTAGCACTCTCATCTCCACCCTCCGGATAAGGGGTCTCTGGATCCTCACGGGTCACCTTCTCAACCCTGGGCCTTCCTCTTGTGGTTCGACACCACGTCCACCACGTACTCTGCCTCGTGAAGCCTTAGAAGATTTACCTCCAGCCATCCTCTAACCCACTATAAGATTCAATCACTAACACGGTCATTCAAGGTAATAGCTCAATTTACGTCAAGTATAGTAAGTCCCTAATTACAGTGGCCAGTTGTGATTAGCCATATACTTTATTCTTCACACCCCAAGCATTTTCTACCCTGACTACATCAGTATCCAAATCTACTAAGGGCAGACAGATCAAATAACATGCGCACATAATACCGGTTAATATTAAAGAAAATATCTGATGGCACGTAGCTACTTGGACTGTCATCCCTTCCCCTTGTCCCATTCTCAGTTTAAGTTTAGGTTTCTTTTGAAAAATTTTACCCGTTTCACTTAAACTTTGGCTCTGATACCAACTTGTAAGGCCCTGTTCCCGAGCACCTCACAGTTGGTCATTTATCGCACATAAATCATACAATTATTTAAAATATCGCAGCGGAAATTAATTAAAACCATTTCATATATTTTAATGAAATCTTTTGTAACGTAATACAATACAGTTAACTATTACAAAACATTATAAATTACATTACATCACAAAAACGTCATTGTTATACGAATGGATGCCATCCTAAAAATGCCAAGTAGCTGCCCCGTGCCATCCTCAGCAACTTTTACCTGCCAACTGGAAAACGCATAAAAGTCAGCGTTGCTCAATGAGTTCTAGTTTTATAAATAAAATACTTTACTTTCGTTAAAACCTTTCTTTACTTTCATACACGATCATGCATCATACGTACAGATAGAGAATATTACTTTTAACTTTCTTTAACATTCATTGTTTACCATCATATTCATAGCATGCTTTCATTTCATGCTTTTCGTTAACATTCTCTTACTTTCGTTCTTATTCTTTCGTAACATACTTATTATCATTCTTTTACTTTCGTACTTGTTTACTTTCTTTCTTTATTTCTTTCTTTCTTTCTTTCGTACGTTACGTCATTATTTTACATTCATATGGATTGATGAACAATACCATGAACATTGTGCATGAAGCTGATGCCGGGCCTGTGGTAATTAAACCACGAACATTGTACACGAAGCTGATCCAGTCACCTAGGGCAAGTCATCTCTCCCATTCATTGAAACCAATTGGTCCTACCCTGAACATTATGCACGAAGCTGATGCTGGACCTATGGTAATTAAACCACGAATATTGTGTACGAAGATGATCCAGTCACCTAGGGCATACCAAAGGGCCTTGTCAATCTCAATGATTGACCCTGTGTGCATCCTTTGGGTAGCTAACCTGCATCACAGTTGAGCTAACGACAATATGGTTGTGCACCTCCTCTCATTTGCTTGCAAGCCATTCTTTCGTTCATTAAGTTTTACTTTTCATCATTGTTATCTTTCATTTCGTTGCATTATTCTTTGCGTTCTTTCATTCGTTTGTCATACTACGTAAAGTAATAACATAATACATAACGTATTTTATAATATAATATAAATACGTTTAATCATCATTAAATGATAACACATTAGACATACCATACATCATTCTTACATTCAATAACCCTAAAACACCCTATAATCATGCTCAAAATGGGTAATTATTACCCATAAGTCAACTTTGGTAAAATCCTAAACTTTCTGCTTTTCCTGAAATTTTAGAAAAATATTCTAAGGGTCTAGACGCATGGGCACTATTTGGGCGTTTCTGTCATGTTCAGACGTTTTGCCACTATGCTAGGGGTGTTCAAATTCGGATATCGGAAATTCGGATATCCGAGTTTCGGATATCCGAAATTTTCGGATAGTGAATTTCACTATCAGAATCCGAATCTGAAATTTCAGATATCCGAATTTCGGATATCCAAAATTTCGGATTCGGATTCGGATATCCGAATTAAAAGAAAATTTGTATTATTTAATAAAATTTATAAAAATGTAATAATTTTTATTGAAGTTTTTATCGGATATCCAAAGGTTTTTTTATTAAAATGTCCTAAATATATAAAAATATCCAAAATATTTAATTAATATTTAATATTTTTAAATTTTTATAAAAATATTTTGGATATTTCGGATATTTCGGATATCAGAAATATCTGAAAATTCTAAAAATCTTTATCCGAATCCGAATCCGAAATTATATCCGAAATTTCGGATATTCAAATTTCGGATTTTCGGATATTTCAGATTTGGTTTCGGATTTAGATATTTTTGAACATCCCTACACTATGCAAACGTCTGAACTTACACTTGGTCGTTTTTCACTTAGACGCATGAGCCTGTTTAGGGGCATGGACACTATTCATGCGTTCGGGCCTACACTTAAGTCATTCTGGGCAATATTCTAGGCGTTTGAGTACTATTCAGGCGCATGGGTCTGACTTAGACGCATATATTTAAGCACATGCCGAGTTATATAGTGACATTTATGAACAAAATTTTTTATTGGTGTTCATTTCTTAAGGAAATAAATTGTTTCGTGAACTATTCACAAAAACTTAGCGAACATAAACGAAAAAATAAACACATACAAACGGATATAAACAAATGTTCATGAACACAAACGAAATCTTGTCAAAATTTAACACACACTTAACCTAATTATCCAAACACACTTGATATAATTATCATAAATATAACTAACACAAAAAATAAGTTTTAGCGTAAACTGAAGTTAAAAATGATCAAATGGATGATGTTGACAGAGACATATAGTATAATTAGGAATTCATATTTTTAAATATTATAACCAGTATGTTAAAAGATTTTAAATGATCAAGCACAAACGAACACATTATCAAGCGTTCACGAACATAAACGAACGAACACCGCCTCTGTTTATGTTCGTTCATTAAACTTAACGAATGTAATTTTCTTGTGAGTGTTTGTTCATTTATTAAACAATCAACATGAACAACTTCTCACCAAACAGTTTATGAATTAAACGTCCAAATCATTTACAGCCCTAGCTACAAACCATGCCTTGGTGATGGTTTGCCAGTGTCGGTGTTCACCCCGTCCTATCTTAATGCATTTTGGATTCCATCAAATTACTATATTATTCTCGTTTAACTTAAGTACTATAATCATCACATTGAATAAATATATAATGTTTACGTAACTATCTTCATTTTTGTTGGAAAACTTACATGCACGATCCAAAGCTGGTACGTGACAGTTTATTCATGTGTGTGTTACACTTTTTTATTTTTATTTCGATAACCGGTAAAATAACTACATTAGTTATTTTCTTTTTCTTTCCCGTTTGGTTCTAAGTTTTGACGAAAGTTTTATCTAGTGCCTTCTCCAACACTTCTAACACATAAACTAACACTATTTTTTTCTAGTAATATGAATTCAATATTTTTTTCAATTTAAAAACAATTTCTTTAAGTTCATATCATGCTTTCACAAATTTGTTCAAATAGTATACAAGAAAGCATCATAAAAGTATAGTAAATATAGGAAGTGATCAATACTTAGATTCTTAATTTTCTAAAATCCTCCTTGTAAATATCCACTCGTTGCTTAGCATCACCAACGACAATGTAGCCCGATACAGAAAACAACAGTTAGTTTTTCGGCATTTGCGATACTCCGTGATTAAGGTTAGCTAGCTTTTCTTGCATGTATACCTTTGTGGTCAGATGACGCACAAATGCGTGTCAAGGAAGGGGTAGTCATAAATGATAGATGACGCGCATCCGCACGTCATCTGTTTATGACGCGCAAAAGATTACGCGCATTTTATGACGAGCAAAAGATGACGGGCAATGCGCGACAAGGAAGGGTAGTCATAAATGACTAGATGACGCACATCCGCGTGTCATCTATCAAATTTTTATGACGTGCAATAGATGACGCGCAATGCACGTCATAAAATTAGCTGCATTTTTTATTTTTTTTATTTTTAATAAATTTACCTGTTGTTTTCTAAAATAAATTTTCGAATAACATTAAAAACAAAATTCATTAAATACCAACAAAGTTTACAAAAGTTGTTAATTAACAACTACAAAGCATAAAACAAGTCCAAATTCAATTAGTACCAATACTAATATAAGTCCAATACCAATACTAACACAAGTCCAAATATATCATTTCAGGCCTATATATAAATAAAATTCGATACATAGCGCGCCCAATCTTCGCGAACTTCATCCAAATCACCATCAGCCGATTTGTAATGCTTCTACTTGAATCATCAATATTTTTAGATTTCACTTTAGATTCAACTGGTGAGATCGCGGAAGGGCTCATAAAACAAATTCCATGATTTTTTTTCTCCCATTATGGAATTGCTCAAACAAGTACCTTTTAACATAGAAAAACAAATTGATTAAAAATAACTTGTGTTTCACAAGCAATGACCTTAATTAAAAATAACTAAGTAAAAGTATCTCAGGATATTTATGCTGCAAGCAGAAAAGATAATCCCACATTAAAACATATTTATCTAAATAGAACTACAAGCAATGACCTTAATTAGAAAACCAACAAAATGACAATTCATTTTAACTAAAAGTTACCTTCTATCTTGGGTTAAGCAATTAATTTTTTCATGCAGTCAACAAAGTTGGTCCTGTTGAAAGGATCCCCACCAATGCCTACACAAGTGGATAGCTTATTAGGTATTCATAAACATGGTTAGATTGTACTTTCCAATACAGTTGTTAATTTGTCTAATATATTATACCCATATCAATCTTAAAACCAAGGATAGCTTATTAGGGAGTAAATCTATACCTAATTTGTAGACCTTCTTTGGCCTCAACAGACTGATGAATCCCATCTGACCATCATCATTTTCAATTTAATCTTTGTGGGATGTCAGGTAGTGAAAAAAGAAAAAAGGGAAATAAATATTGTGCTATTAGTCCTGGAGAATTTTAAATCAAATATGCACTGCAAAGAATACAGTAATACCATCTCAACCAGTTGTCCACTGCTTCCAACAAGATTGCCTCTCAAATAGTCAAAACCAAGTTCCTACAATAACAAAAGAGTTAATTACACAAATAGTCCCTGTGGTTTAGCGCGGATCCCAGGTTTGGGTACTAACTTTTTTTAGTAACAACTATGGGTATTGTACTTTAAAAATCATAACAAGGTAAAGTATTAGGGCTAACGCCCGTTTATTTTTAACAGAACACCCCCCACGTGACAAGCACGTGAGGGCATTTTAGTCAATTTATATACAAACATATAATCACAGACCCTAATCATACAATCGATTCTCGTATGTTTACCCAAATTTGAAATCATTCTCAAATCTAGGTCAAAATGAACCGTGTTTGGTCAATCAGGAATGAAGATGAAGAATTTAACTGTGAACTCGTGTATAGTAAGTGTTTTAAACCCTATAATCTTGCTGAAAAATGATAAATTTGTTAAACCCTATATGATTTTTGCAGGTGTTGATAATTATCCGGAATACTTTTCATTGGAGGTTCACCACGGTGGATCATTTGTTAACAACGAAGAAAGTGAAAAGGTATATGTAGATGGCAGCTTAAGATATGTAGATTTCGTGCCGAAGGAAGATTTCTCTGTTTTAGTTGTAGATGAGATTATGAAAGAGTTATGTGTCAAGGATAAGATTTGTTATAGTTATCTTGTTCCTGGTAGTAGTTTAAGCACTGGTTTGAGGGCATTAGAAATTTATGATGATGAGTTGGACTTTTTGGGTTATGTTAGTGATAACTGTTGCCTAAGTCTATTTATTGAAAGAATTGAGAATGTAGATGATACAAATGGTCCTGATGACATAGTAGATGAAGTAAATAAAGTAGAAGAGGTTGAAGTGGATATGATGAATTTTAACAAGAATTTTATTCTAGAAGATGAGAATAAAGTAAGGGATGATAGTGATAATGCTGTTGATGAAGACTACTTGAGTGATGATTCATTTGGAACATCTGCATCAGAAGTAGAAGATGAGAATGAAAAGAGAAGGAGAAGGGCTTTTAGAAGAGTTAGAAAACAACAGGAAGGTTGTAAAGATCCATGTAGTTTCTATGTTGGGCAACAATTTGGTACCAATGCTGAGGTTAAAGCTTTAATCAAAAGACATGCAGTGGAGACAAGGAGGGAGCTGGCACTATACAGGAATGATCAAGAAAGGGTCCGGGCTGTATGTAGAGGTGCAATACCCACTTTTGAAAAAGGCCCAAGTGAAGGCCCAACTAATTTGGGAGAGAGTTCAAGTGGTCAAAAGAGGACAAAAGAGTTAGTGTTTCTGGTCAAAGTGTGGGCCCCAGTAAAAAATATGATGGAAGAAAAACCCTAGAAAATCCAAACAAATGTCCTTGGGTCCTGTATATTTCCAAACTGAAAAATGAACCCACATGGATTGTGAAAACATACAACCCTGAACAAAGATGCCTTCCATGTAGATCTGTTAAAGCCTTTACATCAGATTGGATCTCAAAGCAATTGGTTGTAGAACTTGAGTCCAACCCAGGCATACCCATCAAGGCTATTCAGGAGCAACTACAGAAAAGGTATGAAATGTCAGTATCTAGAATGAAGGCATTTAGGGCTAAGACACAAGCATCTGAGAAGTTGATGGGTGATTATACTAAGCAGTATAATGAGTTGAGGGATTATGAATTTGAATTGATGGTTAGAAACCCAGGAAGCACAGTAAGAATTGAGACTGAACCAGAACCAAATCCTGCATGTAATTTCAGAGTGTTTAAGAGAATCTATGTATGTCATGGTCCATTGAAACAAGGATTCAAAGCTTGTAGAAGGGATATCATTGGGTTAGATGGGGCATTCATGAAGGGCCCTTTTCCAGGTCAACTACTGACAGCTGTGGGTATGGATCCTAATAATGGCATATACCCAGTTGCCTATGCCATAGTGGAAGCAGAGACTGCCAATTCTTGGGCTTGGTTTTTAGATATTCTGGGAGAGGATCTAGAGTTACAAGTGAACTCCAACTTCACATTTATATCAGACAGGCAGAAGGGTATTATTCCAGCAATAAAAAACTATTTCCAGCTGCAGAACATAGGTATTGTCTTAGACACATACATCAAAACATGAAGCTACAATAGAGGGGTAAGGCATTCAAAGACATGGTATGGGGTATAGCATCAGCCACTACACTACAAGAATATGAAAGGAAATTGGAAGATTTGAAGAGTATGAATGTTGAAGCATATAATTGGTTAACCTAGATCCCTGCTGTTCATTGGACCAGAAGCCATTTCTCAAGTAAATTCTTATTTCTCACTACTTTATGTGTTAATTTGACATGTGCTTAATTGATATGTCTATACTCATCTGCTTATAGGTAGAGCAAAGAGTGATGTTCTCTTAAATAACATGTGTGAGGTGTTCAACTCAAGGTTGGTTGATGGTAGGGATAAACCTATTATAACAGCATTAGAGTTTGTTAGAGAATACCTGATGAAAAGAATTGTAAATGTTATGAAAGTCATTGACAAGAGTGATGGTTTGGTGACACCAAGTGTGACCAAAAAATTTGATATCATTAAAAAAGAAGCAACAAAGCTTACTGTTAAATGGAATGGTGGTTCAAAATTTCAAGTGACAGGGTACAATAGTGAGCAGTGTGTAGTTGATGTAGCTCAAAAGACATGCTCATGCAGGAAGTGGGAACTGTTAAGCATACCCTGCAAACATGCTGTTGCAGCAAACTGGGATATGTCTATTAATGGTTTGGAGGTGGATATACCAGAGAAGTGGGTGGATTCTTGTTTCTGGCTACAGACATGGAAGGAGGTATATTCCTACAAGATTGGACCCATTAATGGTAGAAGCATGTGGACAAGAGTAGACTGCCCTACAATTTTGAAGGAACCTAAACATCATAAACCAATTGGAAGGCCAAGAAAAATGAGGAAAAAGGATCCAATGGAGAAGGAAGATGAGTTGGTCAAGCAAGGGAAGCTTACTAGAAAGTGGAAGACAACCACTTGCAGTAGATGTGGAAAGAAGGGTCACAACAAAAAGACTTGTATTGGACAAGTGGCACCATCCTCATCTGTTGTTTGATCTTAAATATATTTGTTATGTTTGTAATGTAAGGCATTTGTACTTTGGTAGCTTTGTTATGTTCGGAATGTAAGACATTTGTACTTTGGTAGCTTTGTTATGTTTGGAATGTAAGACATTTGTTATCTTGGAATGGTTGTTATCTGCAGCTTGTTAAATGGTTATCTGCACATTGTTATCATTAGTAGTTAAACGATTAAATGGTTAAATGGTTAAATGGTTGTTAAATGGTTAAATGGTTAAATGGTTGTTAAATGGTTAAATGGTTAAGTGCACTTTGACATTGTTATCTGCACTTGGTTGTTATCTGCAGCTTGTTAAATGGTTAACTGCACTTTGACATTGTTAATGGTTAAATGGTTAAGTGGTTGTTGCACATTGACATTCCAACTGCACTTGTATTGGTTGTTGGGTTAAATGGTTAAATGGTTGTTATCTGCACATTCTTAAATGGTTGTTGCATTGTTGCAGTAGATCCAACTACATTCATTCATTGCACTTTGATCATGGTTGTTGCACAATTGCACTTTGATCATGGTTGTTGCACAATTGCACTTTGACATTAAGTACATTCATTACAAAATCAGGTTCATGATAGCTTAAACAAACATATTTCATTACAAAATCATGTTCATTACAAAGGAACATTCATTACAAAAGCTTGGTTCACTAGAAAACCAAAATCACTTACAAAAGAAGATTCATAACATAACCATATTCAACCCATTACAAAGAACACATAAAACCCAAACAACACAAACAAACACCAACTTCCTATCAACAACATGTCTTTCTGATGTACTTCATCTTTCAGAGCTCTGGTCTTGTTCTCATAATAGTTTTTAGATTTCAGCAACCCTTGAATGTTATCGGTTGGTGTAGAATATATCGGAGGATCAATCCATATAAAGAAATTACACTTGGATCTCTGAAACAGAAAATCTTTATTAGTACACATGAAGAGCATACCAATTTAAGAGTAGAATTTAAAAGAAATTACCAACTCCGCACAAGTATAAAAGCGTCGTCCGGGGTTTTTCTTCGTTTGTGATGTTTTGATTGTGGCTAATCTTCCACATTTGCAAAACACCATGTCTGAGATTCTTCTTCGTATTCTAGGGTTTGAAAAGAAGATGAAGTTTCTTTTGAAGTTGGGTTTATTAAAGTGATATGTTTGTATATAAATTGACTAAAATGCCCTCACGTGCTTGTCACGTGGGGGGTGTTCTGTTAAAAATAAACGGGCGTTAGCCCTAATACTTTACCCTGTTATGATTTTTAAAGTACAATACCCATAGTTGTTACTAAAAAAAGTTAGTACCCAAACCTGGGATCCGCGCTAAACCACAGGGACTATTTGTGTAATTAACTCATAACAAAATTTACAGCTATGAAGAAGTACAAGTGACAAATATCGCAACCGAAATGTCATAGAGGGACTTACCGACTATTGGTGTATGTAACATCACATCACATCTGTAATTAAACCTCCGTTCCTAATATGTCATCCCTCTCTCAGTTGTATAGGTTGGTACCACTAACTATAAACCAAAGAGTTAAGAGTTGATGGATAAAATTTTGAAAAGTTAAATTAAACCGAACACCATGTATGATAATATTTGAGTTCCTACATGTGAGGCAACCATGAGATTTAAGAGAACACCACAGATTTAACGCCATCTTTGTCATTTGTAGATCTTGGTAAATGGAGATTCGCTAGCAGCCGTGGACATACATTTCACAACACTTTGTGAATTAAGACCACTAACGCTAGTATGCAATATTTTCTGTTTCAAGATATGATATAATATTTAAAAAGATGATCATGTATGTTGAATTATATACTTTAAAAAGTTGCAGCAAACTGAATGTGGAAACTACTAACCTTTCATTGTCAAATGATTTAGAGATTAATAACCGTACCGCATAATCTTCAAGAATTCAATCTTGTGTGGTAATCTTCAAGAAGTCAATATCTGGAGTATCATGACTCATATGTGAAAGTATGCTGTCCTCTAATACTATTTTTGCAAGCATCTAAAATTTCATAGATCATAAATAACATATTAATAAAATAAATTATTTGCGAGTTGCAACAAAAGTCATCCACAAGATAATGGAAAGACCAACACACCTTTGGGTTACCTCCCAATATAATGTATGTACCTATACGGGTAATATTTGTAGATATGGTGATGGCGTATTTTTGTCCAGCTTGGGCCACAGTTTTAGCCTCTCTGGCAGCACACTGAAAGAAAAAAAAATAAATAAATATTCTAAGAACGTAAATCAGTTCCATAAAAGTAGGAATTTAACTTCATTCCTTCCTAAAAGAATTAAACTATGGTCATGCGTTGAGGACATTGTGAGGGATAATGTTTTCCCTTAGCAGCAAAGACAGACATTCTGAATTCTCAACACTACACCCAAAAAAAAAGCATCTTCAAATGGATGAACAAAATAAATGCACAAATGAAGAACGAAATTATGAGATAATATCGATGTAGTACCTAGTGGTTCCAACTAAAACAGAGTGACCAATTAACCCTGAACATATTTATGATTTCTTCACGGACATGTTCCCATTTACCACGAGCAGTCTATGTAATCAAAACAATAAAAATATGGTTAACATTTTTTAATAATAGGATTATCACAAGTAAAATAATGTAGTGGTCATGAAATTTAATGTCTTACTGCAAAAACATGGATGAGTAAATCATTCTGAATATTTGACACATTTGTGGGCACTTCAGTAACAGGCATCTGGAACATTTTCAAAAACTCATGTTCCTGTAACAGTGTAAATAAACAAAGAAATATAGCAGTAGATTTACATTGATGGCAATATGTAGATTCATAAAATGTCAATACTTTAGTTTTACAGTCCCAGTCATCCCCAAGAGCTTTAGATATAGCTTAAACAACCATTAATGGTATGTGATTTGTGCCACTACAACTGAATCTGCCTATGAAGTACAAGAGAGTAAAGCTACCAAGGAAAACTATAATTAAAAACACATTACAGCTGATAAACATGGCTACATACCTGTATTTGTAGACATTCTTTGGCCTCAACAGCCTCATGAATCCCCTCTGACCATCATCATTTTCAATTTAATCTTAGTGGGATGTAAATCTTGGCGGAACAAAAGAAAACCAAGAGAATGGGGTAATCACACTCATGTGTTAATTTATTACCTCGTTTATTATGACCAGAGCCTTCCAGTTTTTAACAACGTATTGTACATCTTGGCGGTAACACTCCTTGGCTTTCAAAGCATTCATGACAAATCGGCAATATTTTTATTAATAAGAGACAAAATAGAATGATGAAATTTATGGTTAATATATGAAAACAAAATGACAAAGACAAAAATGGAAGTTACCTTGCCCAAGGGTCATTGAGCAGTGGTGGTGGTGGGCGTCGGCTTCGCGGAGGTGGTGGTTGGTGGTCGATTGAGCAGTGGTGATAGTGGTGGGCGTTGGCTGCGTGAAGGTGGTGGTTGGCGGGTCGATTGAGCAGTAGTGGTGGGTGGTCGGTCGGTCGATCGGTGGTGGTTGTAAGGAGGAGGGCCGGCGCGGCCTGTAGTGGTGGTGGGGGTCGTCGATTTGGGGGATTTGGGGGATTTGAGGGTGTCCGGTTGTAAGGGATCGATTTGGGGATTTGAGGGGAGGAGGAGAGGGGGCGCGGTCTTATATTGAAAGGGGGGGAAGGAGGTTATAAAAAATTTTAAAAAATGACAAACAAAGATGACACGTAAAAATGCGTGTCATCTTTTATAAAAATATTTTAAAATCCGACATATATTTTATGATACGCGTAAATGCGCGTCATCGTTTTTCGCACGTCATCTCTTGCGCGTTATCTATTAACAGTTTTCTAGTAGTGTGATCTAGTGCAAATAAATATTTTAAAAGGAAATTTTACTTAATAATAATCAAGGAGTAAGACTATATGTTATACTCTCGTGAGTAAGTGAGCCCGACTTGTGAGTGGCGTTATAGGGGCATGAAATGTGAAACACTGCCTTCTTTGGAAGTGATTTGGTCTCAGGAATTACCCCCTTTGCCTTAATTGAAATTACCAAAATTATACAATATGGGCTTCGTCCACTCCCTGACACCTACGTTAATTAAGTGTCTTACTAAATTCACACTCTTTTTGTTCCAACAAAATGACTTGCTTTAATACGTGTTTTTGACGTTGTATATTTTTTAGTAAGTGTATAAATGTTAAAATTAAATGACCTAAAGAGAACATATATAAATATTATTTACTATAAATTTCTTGTGAGCGTGTGATACAGCCAAGCTCCACATAGGGGCTGATTGAAATTCAAGTCTCAGTCAGAAGGTAGTGACCGAGTAAGGGGCTATTGCAAAACTAACCGGGTAAGGGGAAAAATATAAATGGGTCAGTAGTGTCGGATCGGGTCAGACGCGAAAGAGTGAGAATCAAACACGCTGACTGGGCAAAATGTCTAACCGGGTCAATGGGTCGAACATTTTGACCGGAAAAAAAGCAAATCAAACAGCCCTTACTCACACTTCACCGGTGATCTCCAAAGTTAACATGGTCATTTTTATTGTCATCCTAGCTATCCTACTAAGGTTGTGTTTGATTTCGGCTGACCGGGCTGACTCGGCTGACCGGCTGACGGTCGGTCAGCCCATTTGTTTTGTAAAAATGATGTTGCTGATTTAGTCACCAGGGCTGACCACCCTTTGTTTTGTGGTTGGCCCGGTCCTTGTTTTTGGAGGTGCTAACCGAGTCTGACTGACCCGGCCCTCCTTGCAAACAACCCCTAAGATTATCATTCCCTTGAGATTTGGAATGAATATCAAATTTTTTAAAAGTGCATTTGACATCAAGAGAAGTTTAAAAGACATCCCCAGTATCTAACATGTCTAGTGTCTTATAATCAGCAAACAAGAATACGTTAGACTTTAACATTTATATGTTTATTATTCTTCATCAATACTTCCTTACATAAGGAAGCAGAAAATGAGGCACGACCAGGATTAAATTAGGCATTCAATGTTGTAGATTATGACCATCATATCAAATTCTTCAAATTCACATATTTGTTTCTCTATTAGCAGTACAACACTACTAGAAATGTTAACAGTGGCGAATCTAGGAATTTAGTTCAGGGGTAACGTAATACAAGTTAAAAAAAATTTTATCGTATGGTACATTAATATAAATGAAAAAAACATGATAATAAAGATAGTTAAAAAATACCTATTTGATCTCAGAACTCTCCTCTGCGGTTTTTCATAGCTTGAAAACGAAGCATTACATCCTCATTTATTACTTCGTCAAACGTTTCCCTTTCACCCGCACATACTAGAGCATTGTTCAAATATTCCTCCCCCATTCGATTCCGTAAATCCGTCTTGATAAGCTTCAATTTAGAAAAACATCTTTCAACGGTCGCGGTTGCAACCGGCAAAATCAATGCTAGCTTCAATATCCGATAAAACAAAGAAAAAGATAGATTTTTTCCGGTTTCCACCATTAGCCGAGCAAGATGGCACATTCCGTTCAAGTTTATAAATCTATCATCTTCTTTTACAGAGTGATAAAACACCTTAAGCTCACCCAAAATACATCCTCTTTCATTCATATTAAAATCAACCGGATACATCTCCGAAAAAGCCACTATCTTAGATATATCAAACTTTGAAAATCCATTACAAGGATTTAAACCCGACATATTTTCGACCAATGTAGTTGATACCTCATTAAATCGATTCCCCAATTCTTGAATTTGCATATCCAAAACCGTATTAAAAATCTCAACCTCAAAATGATGTCGATTAGTAATGACATTCTTTCGGTTTCTTGGGTTACCATAACTTTCCATCATATCCAACACCTTAATATGATTTTTTTCACAAAAACAAGTTACTTTTTCCAACATAGAATCAAATCCCTTTTGCCTTAAATCATTCAATGCTTGTTTTGTTCCATTTATTAACTTACTCGCCTACAATAAGTCTTGACTTTTTTTTGAAGATGTTTAGATAAAACATTTGTGTGTCCCAAAATATGTTCCATCAAGTGTGCATAAAAAACAAACTCAAGTTTCTTAAAATAGGATAAAATACCTTTTGCACCAGTTCGTTGTTGAGTGCTATCTCCTTTTTTAACATAACGAAGCACGTCAACAACTTCCGGAAATAATTTAAGCACACTTATGATTGTTGCATGATGAGAACCCCATCTTGTATCTCCGCTTCTTACTATGGAAGTCTCTTGATTTAATCCTTTTCCGGACTTAATTTCACCTGAAAGAATTCCTTCCTCAACACTCTTTTTAAGTGGGTTAAATTAATAAATTGAATTGGGTTTTTAATATTTTTATAAAAGGTAATATTTTTATTAAAATATTACATTAATTTTTATAAAATTTAAAATTTCCTATAAAGTTTTTAGTATAAATTTTTTTTAGGGGTAACGTAAAATTTTCTCAGGGGTAACGTAAAACCATAAAAAAAATTCTGTATAATTTTTTTTTACACTACGCGTTAAAAATTGAGGGGTAGCGGAGGCTACCCCTCCCAACCACATAGGTCCGCCCCTGAATGTTAATATAACCGACGAAACTTCGCAAATATGTACTATCAAGCAAATGACACACACAGATAGGAAGTATCAAGAAAGATGAAAATTAAAATATCATGGTCCTTGGAGGATCACTATTTGTTACACAAATCTATAAAGGTAAAATAATATCAAAAAATATAAAGAAATGTACTACTAATTGTTATCGCTACACTAACATTGATGATTACATATGTATTTTCTACTGCAGTTTATGGGTAAAATTTTGGGCAAGTTTTTTTCCTAGCACTACAAGAAAGGATAGTTGTTACGTTTAATTTTTATTGGTCTATTGCGTCAACTGACATCCCTATTGTGTGGTCATTTAAGGTCCACAAAGTCGACATGTTATAAGCAATGTTTTCAGAACCGGATCGGACGTCGAACCGGACGCCCTACTGGTTTGGTAGTCGGACCGGTCGGACCGGTCGGACCGGTTGGTCCGGATTTAACTATATTTTAATTATATTTATATATGTAATTAAATATAAGTAATTTATATATGCTTTATATATGTATTTTATAGTTATATATAAAATTTAAGTATATTTGGGTGTGTGTGAATGTATGTTTAAGATTATATTGAACACTTTGTCCCACATTGGTGTGGGGACAAAGTGATGTTTGGTTTATAAGTAATTTTTTTATCACTCTAGTGTATCCTTATGACATATTTTGCCACAAGTACTACCCGCGCGCAGGGGGGGTGCAAAAATGGGGAAAAAGGTTGGATTTCCAGCGAACTCGTGTGTGCCCGCACGTGTCGCGGACACGAATGCAACTTCAAAAACCTAAGCCCGTTTTACTTTTTGATCTAGCACACTAATTTGTAGTTCAACACCCCGTTTTTACTCAAAAATGTCATAGCGGTTATAAGTGTTGTTGCAAAAATGTCATAGCGGTTTAGTTTTGGGGAAAAGAACTATAAAAATGATTTTTACCTTATTGAGTCAACAAGTCAATGCTATAGACGGTTAAAAATATTATTAAAATAAATTTATTTTTACTATTTCACATCGACATATCGACGCCATAGACCAATAAAAAAATTAAAAAGAATAAAAATTAAAAATGACATCGTACTACTTAATGACAAATTACATTTTGAAGAAAACTAAAAAAACCCTTACGCGTCGACATGTCGACGTCATTGGTTATTTTAAAAAATAATAATTAAATCAGTAACACAATCATAAAGAAAACAAAAAAAATGAACACCTAAAATAGATATCCCATCGACATGTCGACACCACAAATTTTTTCAGAAACACAGGAATTTTACAGTTTTTTCAGCGCACTCTTTCGTGTCGACATGTCGCTAAGTTTTAACAAGGAAAAAACACTCTCTATTGCACACTGGGTTTTAACAAGGAAAAAAGTTGTCGCTAAGTTGTTTTTACAGTAGATGTATTTTCTTGTATCGTAGGCTTTTATTAAGACAGTAACAAGGATCTAGGGCAAATTATCCATCAATAATCCGTTCAAAGTGAGAAGAAAGTATCTTGGAAGAGAATTTTGTTAGGCTTTTCAATCATTTTCAGATTAAAAAAATTTACAGTTGCGTTAACCATCAGTTGCCGTGGAATACGTTAAGTATAAACTAGAAAACACACCCGCGCGTTGCCGCGAGACTTGTATTTAGTACATATTTGTGTATATCTAAATTAAGAGATACCTAGGACACAGAACCTTCATTTTAATCAACTCCATTTTATGTTGATTACTACTTGTAATCCTACGCTATTAAAAAATAACAAACAATTAATCATAAAAATAATTGGATATAGTTTAGCACTGTGTAAGTAACTTAAAAACTTATTACTACTAATCTAGCCTTGCACAAAAAGCAAAACAAAAAGAAACAAATATGAGAAAAAACATTGAAAGCATAGTTCATAACCAATAAATTGAAACATGTTAAGAAGAAATGATTTACAACCACCAAAAAACCAAACTTCAAATCTGTGTTAGAATTAAAAGGACCTAATATACATTATATATTTATAAAAAGTAACCAAGATGTACCGTACATGCAAACAAGGCACTAAAGATTAACCTATACATTTTATGGTTCTTGCCCCGAATATGGACTCAATTTCTTTAACCTGTCCAGAACAACTATCAGTAATTAATGGGTGTGAATAGATTAATAAAAATACAACCTAACATTAAAAGCAAACTATCAGTAATGAGTATGAATAGACTAATAAAAATACAACCTAACATTAAAAGCAATAGACTTCACTTGCTTTATATGTGGGTTTATGTAAATAGACTTCAGTTGCTTTATATGTGGGTTTATGTAAATTGATGTAGCGTAATCATTTTTTGTTCCATTAAAGTGCCCCTTATCAATTATTTTTCGTATTAATTTTTTGTTACATTCTAGTACACATTGCAGTTCACTCTGCTCATGAACATGTCACACCCCCGCTTATAGCGGAAACACAAGGATGTGACGGACGGGTTCGTCATAACACTTGGTTTGTTTACAGAGACATAATATATGCAAAGTTCCTCGAGTCATGACGTCGCCCGACACAATGGTGACTTGTGTCGTGGTTAGTCAGTTCCACGACTAACATAGTCTATTAATTCAAGAATCCAAATACAGAGTATTCAACATAGTATTCATAAATGAAAGCAAATGATAAATAATGCTAATGCAAGCCTATTGAATCCTGAGGGTCTCTTGCTAAGGCATCGGCTCTAGCTATCCTCTTTGATTATGATCACCTGAAAAGATATGCTCAAAAATGTCAAAATAATATTGGTGAGTTCCGCAGGTTTAAATTGAAAACATGTAGTTGATGCTGTATAGAATTTGATGTGGAATCATACTGTTATAAGCAAGCAAAACCACATAACATGTGTTTTAGACAACCAAACCTAATGACGTTATGCATATAAATTAGACGGAATATATTCACCCATGGCCTGATTGCTGGCAGCTGTGTTGGTAACTCACAAGTTAACCAATCGTCGATGGGTGGGGGTGTCAACCCAGTAGTACTACCAATACCTAACCGCGGGTTCCCAAACCGGGAATTAATGGTTGTAAGATGCTCCATAGAATAACACCATGTATGTATGCAAAACAGTATCACGTTGATTCCAAGTATGAAAGATTGTATGTAAGATTGTACAGCATTGAAAACGGGTGAGCATACTTTTCCCCCATTGATTGAAAACATTGTAAACTTGTATAAGCATAAAAGGGGCCACGAAACTTACCTTGAATTGAGTTGATAATGAAATGAACAAGAGTTTCAAAGAATAAGGCAATGCACGATCAAACACGATCAACACCTATTATTAATTGTAATTAAGTCTTTAAAATGTATTCATCATGAATAGATATATTTGGTCGGATTTGGGTCGGTTCAGTTTGACGCACACGATTTGTTATACAATAACACCATGTGATGATAATATTACTAATAATAATATTAATAATATTGGTATTGTTATTAATAAAAATAATCATAATCATAATTATAATAATAATAATTGTATTATTATCGAGTTATATTCATAATGATATAGTAATATTAATAAAGTTAATAATATTGATAATACTAAAAATAATAATAATTATACCATTTATGATAATGATAACAATGATATTGTTAATATAAGAATAAGAATAATGATAATAATAATTTACTAGTCTAATTTATTAATTAAGGTATATTTTATAAAATAACCTATATTTATATTTGTAAATAATTTGTGAAGTTATAAAATATATAATTCTTATGTTTTTCATGGTTATTTCATAATTACCCACGATTTAGTGTCCATTTTTATAAAAATAATTATTTATAACATTTGTATTATTTATATAAAATAATAAATAAGGTTTTTAAAGAAATAAATTTTCCAGAAAATAATTATATAACTTCTAAAATAAACAAAGTTTATAGAAATTATTTTTTATAATTTTTAGTAATTTTTCTGTATTTTTAAAAGCTCAAAAAGGCTTAAAAAATATAGGTTGGGGGCCGGGTTCGAACCCGTGACCTCCTGTCCACCCTCCCACACTCAAACCAGTAAACCAAAGGCCTTAGTCATTTGCTTTTAACCCACTTTAATCCGTTTTCCCCCAATTCCATGAACCCTAAATCGGTTCTCAACCAAATCGAAGTTCGATTCGACTTTGTTGGGGACTGGGATCATGGGGCTTTTAATGCCCATGTAATAACGAGTATGTAGATGTTCTTAATTACCTAATTCGATTGTAGAATCGATAAGAACGAATGATGACCAGCCGCGACTGAGTCCGGGTTCGATTGAGATTCAAATGGTGATGTTAATCGAATTAATTACACAGGTAGCTTCTATTGGTGTTAAGGATGGATAGCCCTCTGTCAATTTAGAGGTTTGAAGCTCGAATAGGGGTGTTCGATCAGTTGTAGGTCGTGGATGAGGGTGATGATCGAATTTGTTTGTGTGGTTGTTTTCTGGTGCAATTGAAAGTGGCAGTAGTTTAGCGATATTTATAGGATTGTTTTGAATCATTTAATTGAATTATTGTAATGTATAGTGCGATTTGTGATGTGTAAAGCAGCCGAAAGTGAAAAGGGGTTGAATCAGATCGATCGCACCATCATTTTTAAATTAAATTAAGGCATTGTGTTCGAATATTGCACATGATGTTGTCGGGACCGGTTTTTGGGGTTAAAATCGAGTTTTGTGGATGTTTTGGAGCTCGCCGGAGGGCCGCCGGAGGTCGGCCGGACTCCGGTGCCGGAAAACCGAGGGTATAGTGGGCGGGGTTTGGGTTTTCAAAAATTACACAACTGGTCCCTGAGGTTTGTATTATTTATTATTTCATGTTTAAAGTTTCTTTTAAAGTTTTAAGATTGGCAAAATAACCCCCTGAACTTATTAATTCCAAGTTTTTAAATATTTCAAAGTTTTAATAAACTTTTATAAATTATTATTATTATTATTATTATTACTGTTACTATTATTATTATTATTATTATTATTATTATTATTATTATTATTATTATTATTATTATTATTATTATTATTATTATTATTATTATGGTTAGCACGTAACACATATATAAGGAGTTTCAATTTAAAAAAAACGAATTAATTACGTAAGTATAATTAATATACATGGAGAGTTAACGAACTTATTGTTAATTGACGGACCTGTCGGTGACAGATGTCACAGTATCCCCCAGTTGAGAGAATTTCGTCCCGAAATTCAACTGGTGCTAGGCGCAAGAGTGTCATTTTCGAATAGATGTGGATATTTGAGTCTCATCTGATCTTCACGTTCCCATGTAAACTCTGGCCCTCGTTTGGAATTCCATCTTACACGAACAATAGGTATCTTGCTGCGCCTCAACCTCTTGACTTTTCGGTCCATGACCTCAATAGGTTCCTCCACAAAATGGAGGCTTTGATCAATCTTGATGTTCTCAATAGGCACGTGAAGTGATTCGTTAGCTAAACACTTCTTGAGGTTCGATACATGGAAAGTATCATGTACACTGTTAAGCTCTTGTGGCAACCTTAATCGGTACGCCACCGGACCGATTCTCTCTGTGATCTCGAATGGTCCAATATATCTTGGGGCTAGCTTCCCCTTCTTTCAAAACCGAACGATCCCTTTCCAAGGAGAGACCTTAAGTAACACACGATCCCCAATGTTAAACTCTAGCGGTTTCCGACGGTTGTCGGCATAGCTCTTTTGGCGATCTCTAGCAGCTTTAAGTCTGTCTTTGATCAGGATAATCTTATCGGTTGTTTCCTGAATGATTTCGGGTCCTGTTAGCTGACTCTCGCCAATCTCAGCCCAACATACAGGTGATCTACATTTCCGGCCATACAGTGCTTCGAACGATGCACACCCATATCTAGTATGGTAGCTGTTATTGTAGGAAAACTCAATCAACGGTAGATGAGTATCCCAACTACCACCAAAATCAATGACAAATGCCCATAGCATGTCCTCAAGCGTCTGTATTGTGCGTTCACTTTGTCCGTCTGTCTGGGGGTGATAGGCTGTACTAATGTCTAAGCGAGTGCCCATCGCTTTCTGTAACGTCTGCCAAAAGCGTGAAGTAAATCGACTGTCTCGGTCGGATATGATTGACACCGGCACCCCATGCCATGTCACGACCTCCTTGATGTACAATCTTGCCAGCTTATCCATTTTATAATCTTCTCGGATAGGCAAGAATTGAGCAGATTTTGTCAGTCGATCCACTACGACCCATATCGAGTCGTGTCCGCTTGGCGTTCTCGGGAGTTTGGTAATAAAATCCATAGTATGTTCTCCCATTTCCACTCGGGAATTTCAGGTTGTTGCAATAATCCCGATGGTTTCTGGTGTTCAGCTTTGACCTTTGAACATGTCAAGCATTTGCTAACATATAGAGCAATATCTTTCTTCATACCCGGCCACCAGTACAGATCCTTCAGATCGTGGTACATCTTGTCTGCACCGGGATGAACAGAGTATCGAGTCTTGTGTGCTTCATCCAAGACTAGTGTGCGTACACCTCCCCATTTGGGGACCCATATGCGATCAACGAAGTAATGTACGTCGTCATCCTTGCGATTGATATGTTTATCCAACCCTCGGAATTCTAATCTCGCAAGGTTTTCTTCTTTGAATCTGAGCTTTCAAGTTCATTTGAATAGTCAGCTCCAAAGCTCGAACACGTAGAGGCTTTACGCGTTCTTTACGACTTAGGGCATCAGCCACCACATTTGCTTTCCACGGATGATACCGGATTTCGCAATCGTAGTCACTAAGTAGTTCTACCCAACGTCGTTGTCGCATATTGAGCTCTTTCTGATTCAGGATGTTTTGAAGGCTCTTATGAGGTGTAGATGATGCATTTGGTTCCATACAGATAGTGCCTCCATATCTTCAGTGCAAATACTACAGCGCCCAACTCAAATCATGAGTCGTGTAGTTCTTTTCGTGCACCTTTAATTGTCGTGAGGCGTTAGCAATCACCTTATCTCTTTGCATTAACACACATCCCAATCCCTGATGCGAAGCATCGCAATACACCACGAAGTCATCAGTTCCGTCCGGAAGGGATAGTATTGGAGCATTGCATAGCTTTTCCTTTAACGTCTGGAAAGCGCGTTCTTGTGCATGTCCCCAATCAAACTTCTTGTTCTTCTGGGTTAGCATGGTCAACGGTTGTATGATTTTTGAAAAGTTCACAATAAACCGTTGATAATACCCGGCCAATCCTAAGAATTGCCGAATTTCTGATGGTGTTTGAGGTGTATCCCATTTCTTCACAGCTTCAATTTTGCCGGGGTCCACGTGAATTCCATCTTTGTTAACCACATGGCCCAAAAACTTCACTTCTTGGAGCCAGAATTCACACTTCGAGAATTTAGCGAAAAGTTTCTCTTCCCGCAATAGTTCAAGAATTGCTCGAAGGTGTTTCTCGTGATCTTCTTTCGAACGAGAATAGATAAGTATATCGTCTATGAACACGATCACGAACTTATCCAAGTATGGTTTGCACACTCGATTCATCAGATCCATGAACACAGCTGGTGCATTAGTCAGTCCGAACGGCATGACTAAGAACTCATAGTGCCCATAACGAGTCCTGAATGCTATTTTCGGTATGTCATCTTCAAAAACTCTCACTTGATAATATCCAAACCGAAGATCAATCTTGGAAAAATATGAAGCTCCTTATAATTGATCAAACAAATCATCAATTCTGGGAAGAGGGTATCGATTCTTCACAGTCAACTTGTTCAACTCGCGATAATCGATACACATACGAAATGACCCGTCTTTCTTTTTGACAAATAGAACCGGTGCTCCCCATGGTGAATGACTCGGCCGAATGAATCCCTTCTCCAACAGCTCCTGCAGTTGGCTGGATAACTTTTGCATTTCAGACGGTGCTAATCGATATGGTGCTTTTGCTACCGGCGTAGCTCCAGGAACCAACTCGATACGAAATTCCACCTGACGTAAGGGAGGTACACCTGACAAATCATCAGGAAATACTTCCAGATAATCTTGCACCACCGGAATATCTGCCAACTTGATGCCTTCTTCCTTCTTTTCTACCACATGAGCCAGGAGTGCGTAGCACTGCATCGACACGTCTTCATGCAGGAAATAAGCTTCAGAGTTCTTCCTGGTCGTTCTCCTTGAATCTTGAGTACCTCCCCATTAGGCATGGGGATTCGTACTACTTTCTCCCGACAAACGATCTCGGCTCCGTGCTTCGACAACCAATCCATTCCCACAAATACGTCGAAGCTCCCTAGCTCGAAAGGTATTAAATCTATGTCGAAGGCATGGTCCTCTAATATTATGGAGCACTGTCTAATGATCTTATCTGCTTGTACGAATCTACCGTTGGCCATTTCTACGGAAAAGCTAGTTTCTAGGCTACTCGGTTTCAAGTCAAGCATGTGTGCAAAATCAGAAGATATGAAGCTATTGTCTGCTCCCGTATCAAACAATATAGAGGTGAAGTGGTCGTTGAGAAGGTACGTACCCGTGACGACATTGGGATCCTGATGGGCATCATTAGCTCCAATGACGAAGGCTCGTCCTCTTGCAGCATTTCCTTGATTGCCATGACCCGGGTTACCAGCTATGGCCAGCAATTGCTGCTGGTTATTGCCTTGTTGATCGGGTGCTCTGTTCAGTCGGGGGCACGTGTTTCGGAAGTGATCGAGACCTCCGCATTCATAGCATGCCCTGGCATTCCCGGCGGGGTTAACCGCATTGATGGGCGCTACCAGGTTTGACGCAATCCTACAATCCTTCGCCCAGTGACCCAAGCGCCTACAGTTTGTACATTCCCGACACGGCCTTGCTGGGGAATGGTGATAGTTACACTTGTTGCACTTGGGGTGCGGTCCAGTGTAATCCTTCCTTTCTTGGGTTACAGCCACAAAACTTCGGGCTGTTTTAGCCTTCTTATCGGATCTTCCAGCGTTAGACCCGAACTCCTTTCTCTTCTCGGTTCCCTTCCCCAGCAATCCGGTTCTCACCATTTCGTTAGTAAGAGCGCCAGCCTTCAAAATTGCGCTCTGGATTGTAGGAGGAGCAGCTGCTGTCACCAGTGCTCGGATTTGAGGTGCGAGTCCCCAAATATACCTCTCGATCCTCTTGGATTCCGGTATGACTAAATGCGGAACCAATCTTGCCAATTCATGAAATCGATAGGTGTACGCTGCGTGCCTAGCCCCCACCATCGCATGATTCTAGAATTCTTGTTCGAGTTTCTGCATTTCATTGAGAGGGTAGTATTCCTCAGAAATCAATGCCTTAAACTCATCCCAGGTCATCTGCATTGCAGACTCCCTTCCTCTAGCCTGAACCTGGGTGTTCCACCAGGTTAATGCCTTGCCCTGCAGGGAACAGGTGGCATATTTGATTCGTTGACTGTCGAGGCATTCACTAATGTCAATTACTGCCTCCATCTTCTCGATCCATCTGGTCAAGGCTATCACTCCGCCTTTCCCATCGAATTCGTGGGGTTTGCAAGCCATAAATTCTTTATATGAGCATCCCCGTTTGGTATGGTCGACACCAGTTTCGTTTCCATTTGCTCTACCAATGCCAGTATCATCCACTACCCCTTGGTTATGTTGGCCATTGGTGTTATGATCCCCGTGGAGAGGATGATTCAGCAGGGTGTCGCTTACTTGCGTCACAATGGTAGGAACCAATGCAGCTAGCTGCTGAGCAATCATAGCAGCTATATCAGGAGTGCCAGTTTCCTGATTATTGCCAGCTGGAGCACCTACAGCTCTTGAGGGTCTATCCCTTCTCCTGTTTTGCGGGGCTTCAGCTTCTTGGTTGGTTTTGCGTGTGACTCTTCTAGGTGCCATCTTCTAACTATAGAAAGATGTGAACTTTAGTCACCGCATGATTTCACTTATCAATTCCTAATATCCTATGCTTCGGTCCATTAAGATCATTACGTAGCCCAGTTTAAGCACATTCTTAGTATACCGGTGATGTTTATATATAGGGTTCCCCGTAGCGTTCCCACCACATCCACGATATACCTTCAATGACACTTAAACTAGTTACATAACATCCTAATTTTCCTTAGCATAATCCTAAAGAATAACGTATTGTATGTGTAGAGAGTATCATTACTCCTCTACATTCATGTAATCCACTTTCATTCTAAGCATTAATCAGTAGCTACTGAAATGCTAAGTGGAAGAATGTCTCATAAGATCAATATGATTGGAAATACCATAAAGGCTTTAAGTAGGACAGGACTTGAGTAAATGTTGATAATGTTTGATCGCCTTCAACAAGGTCTTACTAGAATTATGACCCTAGCACCCTAGGGTAGAGGTGCACAAACCGGTTTTTTTTTGAACCCGGGTCGGGTTGGACCCGGTTCAGGTTCGGTCAACGAAATGGAGCCCGGTTTTTGACCAAGAACCGGTTCGGGTCGGAACCGGTTTTCAAGCCCGGCAAACCCAACCCGGTTGGAACCGGTTCGGGTTGGAACCGAACCGGGTCGGGTCTATGAACCGGTTTGAAAAACCCGGTTTTTTTTCTACTCTTTAAATTATATACAAATTAATTACAAATTTTGATTAATAAAAAAATATTAGAGTAGATTAATTAAACACAATAGTATGTACTTTATTTTTAAGATTTCCATTACGATTGTACGCGTTTTTATTTTCATTTTAATAAGTAAACAATTAATACGAATAGAAATCATAAGCGAGTTTCTCTAAAGAAAACAATAAAAATTACATTAATTCATAAAAGTAAACAATTAATTCATTACGAAAAATAAACAATAAAAATTACATTAAAATTAAACCAAAGAAAACAAAATATCCATATTTTGAATACAAGTTTTTCTAATTTAATCGTCTTCGTCGGTTTGTGTGCCAATGCGTTGAGACAAATCATAAGCGAGTTCTTCGTCGGATAGCGGTGAGGATCGTCCGGTTTGTACCTCGTGTTCGTGTATTTCTTCTTCAATCGGTGTTTCTTCTTCAAGGTTTGATATGTGTTGTCTTCGTTTGGCCGCATCTAAGTGGTCTTTTAAACAAATACACATCTCTAGCGATGTTGGAGTTAGCCTTGTTCTTCTAATCGATAAAACCCTGCCACTAACAGAAAATGCAGACTCCGAAGCTACCGTGAAAGCTTAGACGGTTAGTAAATCACGTGCCATGGCGGCTAGGACCGGAAATTATGGTTCCTTTCCTTTCCACCATGTCAGAATATCAAATTTCAAGAATTCATCGGGAGACATAGTGGCTAAAAAATCGGTTCCCATATACCTCCCGAGTTCACTACTTGGGGTGTTACCCCTCTGACGTTTATTGTTTTCATTTCTCAAAGTATTATATAAACTAATCATCGGGTCTCTACTTGAGCTCGACGAACTCGATTCCACGTTCGATGGTCGGTGGATGTTTGATGTTGCACCATATTTTTCAACATAAACATTAAACAATTTTTTAAAAATTTCATTAAATGTTTGTTTTGTATTAACATTAAAAAATGGATCTAAATCATGTAAATCTAAATCATAAGTTATCTCATCTATTAAAGTTTCTACCCCCGAAACATTTAAACACGGGTCTAGTGCGGCGGAACACGTAAAAACCGGGGGTAGTTCAATGAAATATTTTTTAAATTTTTCTTTCATCGGCGCTACCATTGCTGAAAACATTTCGTTTCTTTCTTCATATTCACTTAATTTATGGGTCATTAAATAAATTTGATGAAGTGTTAGACAACTTGTCGGATAATAAACCCCCGACAATTTTGTAGTTGCGTTTTTAAAAAGCTCTAAAAGTTGAGTTATTTCTTGAATATATTCCCAACCCTCTAACGGAAACGGAACAACCCGACCCCGCATCGCAAGACTATCGTGAAAAACATGAAGCGTTTCTTTTTGTCGCAAAGCACTATTAAACATTTTCCAAGTAGAATTCCATTTAGTCGGGACATCCCAATTTGGTCCTAAACAAATGGAATTCGTATCGTGACACATTTTTCTATAATTAACATACCTTTTTCTACTAGTTTTAAAAACGTCACGTAACATGTTTTTGAAAGACGTTTTAAAATCTTCCACTTCAGGAACGCCAAGACCATCTTGCACAACTAAATTAATAATATGTGCAACACATCTTGAATGAAAAAATACGCCATCACAAACCGGTTTATATTTTATTTTCAATTTTTCAACGGCGGATGTGTTGTTCGAGGCGTTATCAAATGACATTGAAAAAATTTTGTTTTCTAATTTATACGTTTTGATTACATAGTCTAAAATTTGAAAAAGATAATCGCCGGTATGCGGATATCCAAATAATTCAAACGCAATCGTACGTTTCATCATTTGCCACGAACTTGGATCTATCCAATGGGCGGTGACGCAAAGGTACGATTCCGGTAAACCGTGTAGGGCGGACCAAACGTCGGTAGTTAAGTTCACACCGGTTTGTAAATTTTCAAATAAAACCTTTAAATCATTTTTTGCTTGTTTCCAAAGATTTAAACAATCACGTCTAAGAGTGGTGCGACTTACGTGAGTGTAGCGTGGTTGAAGAGTTTCTTGAATCAATTTTGTTAACCGAGGGTTGTCGAAGTGATCGAACGGTAATCCTTCTTGAATTACAAACTTTGCCATTCTATCTCGAACCATATCAACATTGAAGTTCCATAAACCACCATCGTTTCCGATTGATGTTTGCCCTTGACTCGGTGTACTTTTCAAAGACTTGCACCATTTGGTCATATGATTTCTCAAAGTCGAGTTTGAATCCTACTTGAAAAACGAACCACAAGCCTTGCATCGAGCTTTATGTTGACCATTCGACATTTCGCATAAGTCGAAATTACACCAAATCTCTTGGTTTCGCGTTGTTGAAAGAATTCTAACAACGGTAGCGGCACTTGAGGATCCACTGGTTGGAACGGAAGATTCAGAATCCATAATTCAAGAGATTGAGAGAATAGAAAGTTAAGAGTGAGGAGCGTTTTTGCGTTTTTAAGTACGTTTTTGAGCGTTTTTGAAGTTTTAAGTGTTGTGACTAAACCATAACACCCACTACCTATTTATACTATCATATAAGGGCAAAATAGTCCAAAAAAAGTGCAAAAAACGGTCAAAAAATACCCTCAAACGGCCATATAGCCGTTTTCTAACGGTCAAAAAAAAAAAACGGTCGAAAAACCGGTTCCAAACCGGTTTTTTTGGACCGGTTTCGAAACCGGTTCGGGTAAAAACCGGGTCCAAACTAGTTTGGGCTAGAAAATTCAAAACCAGTTCTGAACCGGCGAGTTTTTTCGGTTGGAACAGGGTTGGGGGTATACCGGTTCCGAACCGGTCCGGGTCCGGGTCGGGTCGTCGGGTTGGGTTTTGAACCCGGTTCTTTTGTGCACCACTACCCTAGGGTATAGAATAGAAACTTATGATACTCATGATCGTTACCTCATGGTAAGATTAGCCAGACTTCTCATGCATGGTGAATTGTAATTATGTGTGCACCCGTAATGGTAATTTACCTTGCATGATCACCCTTAGCTTCACTTACCCCAAGTTAACATCATAGTATTATTTAGATTCAACAAGCACAAATTATATGATGTCCTCCTGTCCATGAGCCAATAGTATTCCAATAGTAGCATGTAATAGCAAGTAAGCATATAAGCACATTATGTCTAATGATAACTGCATATCCGTCATACTTTCGGGATTTCAGTCATAACCATGATAGGGTCGGATTCAATATCCGAGATCGACGCTACGCATGATCACCGAAGTTCCCTAATAATATGATGTTGTGCGCATACAAGCGTAAAGTTCTAATATCAAAGTATCCCATGGAGAAAGACTAAGAGTAATAATATCTTCCTCGGGATGTTCAGATAACACGTGTATATGTATAAAATCAAGTATGTAGGAACATACCTGTATATTAAGTTCATAGACTTAATATACTTGACCTATTTGTCTTGTAGTTTTGTGTATTGACCATAGTTTATCACTCATCCCAAAAATCCCCAGGTAGCGTAACTGGTCTCACAATGAGATTTATACGAATACGCTTGCCTTAGCCCGAAGGCCTTTTTGCCAGGAAATCTAGAATACAGGTGTCTATGTGTCACACAAATCATGAAGAACATTTAGTTAAAATCAAATGCACACAATTCCTAGCATGCATCCTATATGAAGGTTCTTAGGTTATAGTCTAGGTCGAATTCTCCACCTAATTCTCTATAACTAAAGCTCTGATACCAATCTGTCACACCCCCGCTTATAGCGGAAACACGAGGATGTGACGGACGGGTTCGTCATAACACTTGGTTTGTTTACAGAGACATAATATATGCAAAGTTCCTCGTGTCATGACGTCACCCGACACAATGGTGACTTATGTCGTGGTTAGTCAGTTCCATGACTAACATAGTCTATTAATTCAAGAATCCAAATACAGAGTATTCAACATAGTATTCATAAATGAAAGCAAATGATAAATAATGCTAATGCAAGCCTATTGAATCCTGAGGGTCTCTTGCTAAGGCATCGGCTCTAGCTATCCTCTTTTATTATGATCACCTGAAAAGATATGCTCAAAAATGTCAACAATAATGTTGGTGAGTTCCGCAGGTTTAAATTGAAAACATGTAGTTGATGCTGTATAGAATTTGATGTGGAATCATACTGTTATAAGCAAGCAAAACCACATAACATGTGTTTTAGACAACCAAACCTAATGACGTAATGCATATAAATTAGACGGAATATATTCACCCATGGCCTGATTGCTGGCAGCTGTGTTGGTAACTCACAAGTTAACCAATCATCGATGGGTGGGGGTGTCAACAAAGTAGTACTACCAATACCTAACCGCGGGTTCCCAAACCGGGAATTAATGGTTGTAAGATGCTCCATAGAATAACACCATGTATGTATGCAAAACAGTATCACGTTGATTCCAAGTATGAAAGATTGTATGTAAGATTGTACAGCATTGAAAACGGGTGAGCATACTTTTCTCCCATTGATTGAAAACATTGAAAACTTGTATAAGCATAAAAAGGGGTCACGAAACTCACCTTGAATTGAGTTGATAATGAAATGAACAAGAGCTTCAAAGAATAAGACAATGCACGATCAAACACGATCAGCACCTATTATTAATTGTAATTAAGTCTTCAAAATGTATTCATCGTGAATAGATATATTTGGTCGGATTTGGGTCGGTTCAGTTTGACGCACACGATTTGTTATACAACAACACCATGTAATGATAATATTACTAATAATAATATTAATAATAATGGTATTGTTATTAATAAAAATAATCATAATCATAATTATAATAATAATAACTGTATTATTACCGAGTTATATTCATAATGATATAGTAATATTAATAAAGTTAATAATATTGATAATACTAAAAATAATAATAATTATACCATTTATGATAATGATAACAATGATATTGTTAATAATAAGAATAAGAATAATGGTAATAATAATTTATTAATCTAATTTATTAATTAAGGTATATTTTATAAAATAACCTATAATTATATTTGTAAATAATTTATGAAGTTATAAAATAAATAATTCTTATGTTTTTCATGGTTATTTCATAATTACCCACGATTTAGTGTCCATTTTTATAAAAATAATTATTTATAACATTTGTATTATTTATATAAAATAATTAATAAGGTTTTTAAAGAAATAAATTTTCCAGAAAATAATTATATAACTTCTAAAATAAACAAAGTTTATAGAAATTATTTTTTATAATTTTTAGTAATTTTTCTGTATTTTTAAAAGCTCAAAAAGGCTTAAAAAAATATAGGTCGGGGGCCGGGTTCGAACCCGTGACCTCCTGTCCACCCTCCCACACTCAAACCAGTAAACCAAAGGCCTTAGCTGCGGTTATTCTGGGTTTCATTTGCTTTTAACCCACTTTAATCTGTTTTCCCCTAATTCCATGAACCCTAAATCGGTTCTCAACCAAATCGAAGTTCGATTCGACTTTGTTGGGGACTGGGATCATGGGGCTTTTAATGCCCATGTAATAACGAGTATTTAGATGTTCTTAATTACCTGATTTGATTGTAGAATTGATAAGAACGAATGATGACCAGCCGCGACTGAGTCCGGGTTCGATTGAGATTCAAATGGTGATGTTAATCGAATTAATTACACAGGTAGCTTCTATTGGTGTTAAGGATGGATAGCCCTCTGTCAATTTAGAGGTTTGAAGCTCGAATAGGGTTGTTCGATCAGTTTTAGGTCGCGGATGAGGGTGATGATCGAATTTGTTTGTGTGGTTGTTTTCTGGTGCAATTGAAAGTGGCAATAGTTTAGCGACATTTATAGGATTGTTTTGAATCATTTAATTGAATTATTGTAATGTGTAGTGCGATTTGTGATGTGTAAAGCAGCCGAAAGTGAAAAGGGGTTGAATCAGATCGATCGCACCATCATTTTTAAATTGAATTAAGGCATTGTGTTCGAATATTGCACATGATGTTGTCGGGACCGGTTTTTGGGGTTAAAATCGAGTTTTGTTGATGTTTTGGAGCTCGCCGGAGGGCCGCCGGAGGTCGGCCGGACTCCGGTGCCGGAAAACCGAGGGTATAGTGGGCGGGGGTTTGGGTTTTCAAAAATTACACAACTGGTCCCTGAGGTTTGTATTATTTATTATTTCATGTTTAAAGTTTCTTTTAAAGTTTCAAGATTGGCAAAATAACCCCCTGAACTTATTAATTCCAAGTTTTTAAATATTTTAAAGTTTTAATAAACTTTTATAAATTATTATTATTATTATTATTATTATTATTACTGTTACTATTATAATTATTATTATTATTATTATTATTATTATTATTATTATTATTATTATTATTATTATTATTATTATTATTATTATTATTATGGTTAGCACGTAACACATATATAATGAGTTTCAATTAAAAAAACGAATTAATTACGCAAGTATAATTAATATACACGGAGAGTTAACGAACTTATTGTTAATTGACGGACCTGTTGATGACAGATGTCACATGAATATTTGTTAGAACTTTAAGATTACTGTTTCTCATATCCAATTAGACAAACATTCAATTAAGTGAGATAATAAAAACGATTTGACGACATTTAACATTAACCAATAAAAGCTGGCTACTTACATACCTGATAAGTATGTTTTTTTTACATAAAAATCAAATTATGATCCAACATAATAATGAGCTGAATCTTCTTGTTATTGATAACTATTGGATTATCATCAAAATCATATTCAGGCTACCTTTTACAACTATCATTATATCTTTACCTTTACAATCAGGTTAAGGTAAACTTAATATGCATCAAATTTGAATAAATTGTTTTTTTTTGTATTAACTTTTAATAGTTTTGGTAAAAAAATAAATTATTATGTATGTTGTTAGTTATTTTTTAGCTTCTCCGTTAGCCATTCTTCCACTTTATTTACTTTTTTTTTCTCCTTAACTTATATTTTTATGGAAGAACACACATAAGAAAGATAAAGCATGTATTTATAATTGAATCTAGTAATTAAAGTTTAAAGACATCAAAACTATATAGCTTCTTATACAAAAGCAATTTTTAATTAATATATTCATAACAAATGCATCAAACTAATAAATTTGCCATAATTTTTCAAGAGAAATTGACATAATTGATCACTCCAGCAATTAGTATAATTGTTTTTTCGCATTGCCTTAAGAAGGTGATCTAAAAAGCATCTCTTACCTCCTTGTTTCAGCTAAAGAACAAATAATCATATGCTTGAATGTTTAACGAATCTGATTATAGAAATTTAAAGCCATCTTAAGATCACCAATCTAAGAAAAGCTTGATTTGGATTCATAACCTTATTGATTTGACCAAAATCCACCAGATATACATATAGCAATACATGTGATTGGTCTATAGAATTAAGATAAATGACATATTCTAATGATTAAAATGAGATAATAATAAGCTTTTAGATATCTTCCCACATCAAATCTCAAAAGTTACAACCTGACCATTTAAAAAAACTTTGTTACTTGAAGTGTAAACCATTAATGTACTTGTAACCATTCATGTAAATCACGAAGGCAAGAGGTTGACACTATCGTTGAGCTTGGGATATTACCACCGGAGAACTGTCGCATAAGAATGATCGGTTCTCCCCCTCTCCCTGTCCCTCGATCTCCTTCGATGCTACTGTAAATCACAAAGCCAAGAGTGATGATTAATGTTGCAGTCAGTTTTGCCGCTTTCCTCTCTCTCTCTCTCCCTGTCTCTCTTTTACCTCGCCACCGTCTCTGCAATTCCGGCCGATGCACGTTTCCTTTAGTGTTTTTTTGCCCTAGTTTATCTCCCACAACACAAACCTTAAAACGATTAGTTAATCATCACAAGAAACGAATTAAAGGAGTTAATAACGAATAAGCAATAGAGAAGAAATGATGAGTTTTCGCTTGAATCTATGGTTTGAGAAGATTACCTTCATCAAAACACAGCTGTACTCACATCTTTTGGTGGCAGAAGCTAGAACAGACACATGGCACCAACGAAAATACCAAATATACCTTGGTACTGTAGCCACCATCGACCAAAAAAGATCATTACAGAACCATTTTTATTTTCAGAACCAAAAGAACCATTGATTTACGTATATATAAATTATAAATCATTGATTTACATAGATGTAAGTTAAAACTGGTGATATTTAGTTATTTTTATAGTTTATTGTTCATGTCTGATATACACATATGTGACACAGGTCAAGTATTAACAGACTTAATATACGTTTATGTAAATCAATGGTTCTGTAATTCTGAAAATAAAAAGTGGTTATGTAATGATCCTAACCCTATATATATATATATATATATATATATATATATATATATATATATATAATATTTGCAACCCTCCGTTTTTTTACATTTTCATTTTCAATATCCAAGTGGTTATAATACTTTTTGATATCACCTACTATTTATTGGAATAACCGGTTTTAAAAGTAAAAATTTTCAAATTAATATGGTGTTGAATACTTCATCCCTAATGTATATGTAACTAGTTTGATGGTATTGATGGATCCAAATAAAATTTTACCATATTATATTATATTATATTATATTATATTATATTATATTATATTATATTATATTATATTATATTATATTATATTATATTATATTATATTATTTATATTATATTATATTATATTATATTATATTATATTTTACTACTCTAATAAAATAGTAAATTGAGGTGTCACGTGTTACCATCACATTCATTATTATCAAACTGTTTTCTGTTTCTCTCTCCTATTAAATAATATTATTAATTACTCATAATAATATTTATTCATTTTTATATTATAATTAGTTTTTAATAAATTAAGAAAGAGATATTTTTATTAATCTTATTTACATAGAAATAGTTTTCTAAAAAAAGAATTTTTTTCTAAAAAATCAAACTATTTTTACGTCACATAATAAAATTGGTTTTTTAATGAAAATTATTTTATAAAAAAAATTAAAATAGGAAGTTATAGTAAGGAATTTTTTTTAAAAAGTAAATTACCATTTTCGTCCCTGTGGTTTGGTGAAAATTGCCACTTTAATCCAATAGTTTGTTTTTTCGCATCTGGGTCCCTGTGGTTTACAAATCTTGCCATATTCATCCAGTCCGTTAACTCCATCCAAAATTTCCGTTAAATGAGGGGTATATTGGTCATTTTACATATATGTTTTTATTTTTCTTTTTTTAAACCTGATTTAATATATACTCTTTAAATACATTGCTATTTTAGTCCCTGTGGTTTGAGCGTATTTGCCAATTTAGTCCAAAAATAACCACCACACCACTACCCGTCACAAGAACCACCGAACCACCGCCACCGCCCCATCATAAAGCCACCAACACCACACCAGAGCGCCCACCACCACCACGCACATCGGATCGTCGCTACCATATAAACCCTAAAAATCGATAATCAATATTGGGCTTGTAACATACCACTTCGAAAATGCATATCAAACCCTACTAATACCTCTACAATACTCGTTTTCAAGGGTTCCATATACGTTTTCAAAGGAGTTTGTTATAAGTGAGATTAACGGTTGGTTTCTATGGTCCACATGGTGGTGGTGATCTAGTTTGTGATGGCGGAGATCGAATGTGTGGTGGTGGAGACCTAACGTGTAGTGGTGGTGCCCGTCTGGTGTGGTGTTGGTGGTTTTATGATAGGGTGGTGGTGATGATTTGGTGGTTCCGATGGAGTGGTGGTGGTTTTGCGGCGTGGTGGTGGTTTTGCGGCGTGGTGGTGGTGTGGTGTGTAAATACGAGGTCCAACTCTGGATGGTTCTGGTCTTGTTAAACTTCGATCCACCACACCACCACGGTGTGTAAATCGAAGTTCAACAAGACCAGAACCATCCAGAGTTGGACCTCGTATTTACACACCGGACCACCACCACGCCGCAAAACCACCACCACGCCGCAAAACCACCACCACTCCATCAGAACCACCAAATCATCACCACCACCCTATCATAAAACCACCAACACCATACCAGACGGGCACCACCACCACACATTAGATCTCCACCACCACACATTAGATCTTCACCATCACACACTAGATCACCACCACCATGTGGACCCTAGAAACCAACCGTTAATCTCACTTATAACAAACCCCTTCGAAAATGTATATGGAACCCTTGAAAATGAGTATTGTATAGGTATTAGTAGGGTTTGATATGCATTTTCGAAGTGGTATGTTACAAGTCCAATATTGATTATCGATTTTTAGGGTTTACATGGTAGCGACGATCCGATGTGCGTGGTGGTGGTGGGTGCTCTGGTGTGGTGTTGGTGGCTTTGTGATGGGGTGGTGGCGGTGGTTCGATGGTTCTTGTGACAGGTAGTGGTGTGGTGGTTATTTTTGGACTAAATTGGCAAATAAGCTCAAACCACAGGGACTAAAATAGCAATGTATTTAAAAAGTATATATTAAATCAGGTTTAAAAAAAAGAAAAATAAAAACATATATGTAAAATGACCAATACACCCCTCATTTAACGGAAATTTTGGATGGAGTTAACGGACTTGATTAATATGACAAGATTTGTAAACCATAGGGACCCAGATGCGAAAAAACAAACTATTAGATTAAAGTGACAATTTTCACCAAAACACAGGGATGAAAATGACAATTTACTCTTTTTTAAATGTTATTATGAAACAAAATGTTTACTTTATCTAAAAAAATTCATATTATTGTTTTATTACTTATAGTTATTAGTCATACGTAATTTTAATCATATCATGTACTTGTATCGTTTTATAATTAATAGTTTTTATTTTATTAAATATTTTATTTATTCGACCCGTTTAATACACGGGTTTATTAAAACTAGTGTATTTCTATAGGATGTTTGTAAAGCATGTCGATTTCAAACATGTGATCTTAGATCCTTCATTTATGTAAATGACAACCCTATCTATGGTGTTGGAAACTTAAATATTTGAGCACATGCCGTGTAAAATACGAGACATATTTTGATGAATTGAGAGCATCACTTTATAACGAAAGGCACAAGTGGCAACCATTTTGGAGTACAATTCTTGTAAATATACGTTGCTATAAAATAAATATTCACATCTATCAGTCAAGAATTACTACCCTCGATTTTTTTTCATTAGTAGCTAGTGTTAGTTGTTTCCAAATGGTTTAATATCTTTTTTTTATATATTAAGTTCGGCTCCCAAAATGCTTCATAATCTAAGAAAATAAAGTCTTGCTCAAAACTAGGAAACTTTCCAACTACATAATGAGTAGGTCGTACTTAATTCATATCATAGTCTGATTTACACTAATCTCCACATTAAACCAGGTCGGGTCGTGCTTACCGGCTCCTATTTTCTTTCGTAAACTTTTTCTTTGAAGTACAAGATGCTTATTTTGTTTGTTTGTTCAATTCTATGTTTCACAGGTTCTTCATTGTACTCAGTTGATTTGATTTCATTTCCAACTTCTTTTCTGAACTCAAGCTAGCTACTAATAATTTGTCTAAAACTAGTGAGGTTCACTCATTATCAGTGTTGTTATATCTCAAGCTTCAACTTCTACTTCGTAGGATTACTTTTCTGTTTAAATGACATATTTTCCTTCTCTAATAAGATTCTACTCCCAGTAATCAAGTCATTCATCTCGATTCCTTCATCATTTGTTCCTTATATTCCTTGATGTTCCCTTATATATATAGACCCTTGATCATGTGAGCAATTTTTGAATCCCAAAGCTTTTATCCTACAACGTAATCAATAATGTCTAACATATCATGCATTCCTCTCAAACTATTAGTGTTTAATAGTTTATACTAATTGTAGACAGTTTCTCCCAAACTATCATTCTATTTATCCACTGCATACCTATCAGTTTATTACAAAGTTGTAGATAGGGCAAGCTTGAAAGTGTTAGGTTTTCTATCCTAAGCATCTCGTTCTTCTCTTGTATTTCTCCATTCTTGCACTACAAGAAAAATAACTTTTAGCACGGAAATTTTATAGCAAGGACATAATGTCTTTGCTATAGCACACTAAAAGACAAAAAAGTAGAGTCAGTTGATTTTCTAGTTTGACCAGACATTTAGCAATGACAATAATTTCGCATAACAATTTTCAGGTTATTTTTGTTTTTTAATTAATCTTATTGACCGTGAAAATATATAAAAGTATGAGACCTTTTTTGACTAGATCTATAGCAAGAACAATGTCCACGCTATAGGTAAATACGTATTTTTTAATTTTCAATTCCGACCAAACTTGAAAAATACCGCGTAAATACGTATTTTTGATTCCCTCCAAAACTAAAAACATCCCGGGTTACCTATTATGAGGACATTGTCCTCGCTGAAATTATTTTGAATTTGATTTTGTTTTTAAATAGAAATACAAAATATTGTATTTAAATATATTTTCAATTTCCGTATGTGAAAGAAAAATCCGCTTAGATTTGCAATAGCGTATGTGTGTATATATATATATATGTGTGAATGTATGTATGTGTGTACGTATGTATGTATGTATGTGTGTATGTGTATATGTATGTGTGTATGTATGTGTGTATGTATGTATGTATGTGTGTATGTATGTATGTATGTGTGTGTGTGTATGTATGTGTGTGTGTATGTATGGGTGTGTGTATGTATGTGTGTGTGTATGTATGTGTGTGTATGTATGTGTGTGTATGTATGTGTGTGTGTATGTATGTGTGTGTATGTATGTGTGTATGTGTGTATGTATGTGTGTATGTGTGTATGTATGTGTGTATGTATGTGTGTATGTATGTATGTATGTGTGTGTGTATGTATGTGTGTGTGTATGTATGTATGTGTGTATGTGTGTATGTGTGTATGTGTGTATGTATGTATGTGTGTATGTATGTATGTGTGTGTGTATGTATGTATGTATGTATGTATGTATGTATGTATGTATGTATGTATGTATGTATGTATGTATGTATGTATGTATGTATGTATGTATGTATGTATGTATGTATGTATGTATGTATGTATGTATGTATGTATGTATGTATGTATGTATGTATGTATGTATGTATGTATGTATGTATGTATGTATGTATGTATGTATGTATGTATGTATGTATGTATGTATGTATGTATGTATGTATGTATGTATGTATGTATGTATGTAGTGTCTTTTTGTATGTATATATGCATGACACGTATTTACTACATGTATTTGTATGGTGTATGTATATATCATGTTTGTATGTATAATATGTATGAGATGTTTGTATTTACTTATCACATATATAATGTACAATGTATTTATGTATGTACATACGTGTATGTATGTATGCCATGTATGCATATACGTGTCACATGTATCTATGTATGGATATACTGTGTATGTATGTATGGCATGTTTGATGTACAATGTATGTATCTATGTATGGATATACTGTGTATGCATGTATGACATGTATGGATATACGTATCACATGTATAACGTACAATGTATGTATGTATGTATTACTTGTATGTATGCACTGTATGTATAACATGTATGTATGTATGTACGTATCACATGTATCTATGTATGGATATACTATGTATGTATGTATGTATGGCATGTATGTTGCACAATGTATGTATCTATGTATGGATATACTATGTATGTATGTATGACATGTATGCACATACGTATCACATGTATAATGTACAATGTATGTATGTATTACTTATATATATGCACTGTATGTATGACATGTATGTATGTATGTACGTATCATATATATCTATGTATGGATCTACTGTGTATGTATGTATAATATGTATGGCATATATGATGTACAATGTATGTATCTATGTATGGATATATTGTGTATGTATGTATGACATGTATGCATATACGTATCACATGTATAATGTACAATGTATGTATGTATTACTTGTATATATGCACTGTATGTATGACATGTATATATGTATGTACGTATCACATGTATCTATGTATGGATATACTGTGTATGTATATATAATATGTATGGCATGTATGATGTACAATGTATGTATCTATGTATGGATATATTGTGTATGTATGTATGACATGTATGCATATGCGTATCACATGTATAATTTACAATGTATGTATGTATTACTTGTATATATGCACTGTATGTATGACATGTATGTATATACACATCACTTGTATATATTTAATGTAATAACAACTTTTAAATTATCACTAAAACACAAATGTGCATATTAACATCTTAAACTTATTGTTAAAAGAGTAATTTTTTCACTTTTTAAAACTTTTTTATAATATATAAAACTTTAAAAATGGAAAGATCTAAGTACGTTTATAGTTTTATATTAACAATTATAAATTACGGGATTTTAAAAAAATAATAAAAAAACTTACAAATCTATTTTTTAAAAAATGGAAAGATCTAAGTACGTTTATATTTTTATATTAACAATTAAAAATTACGGGAATTTGTATGGTCATCTAAGAAAAGGAGGAAGACTATAAACAAGGGGTTGCGCAGACGATGGGAAAAGAATGGTCGTAAGCCATTCCCTATTGTTTTTGACTTTGAGGACCAGCAAACTATGAGACCGTTGGGGGATAACTCAAGTGACTTCGTAAATCTCCTCGCGGTTACTATAAGGACTACAGTCCCACTGAACTATAAATCTTATAAAGATGTCCCTAATGAGGCTATGACTGCCATATGGCCTAATTGCAGGTTAAGATTGTTTAATATATTAAAACTTTAAATAATATACTCTGTTGCTAATTATTATATATTTCTTTTATAAATTGCAGACTTATTTTAATCTGACACCTTATCTTGATCATTCGGGCTACAAAATCCCATTCGAGGCTGGTATCATGAAGCTTTGCGCCGAGCTCTATTCTGGTGCAAAACACAGGTTCAAGTTAAATAATTTCACCAAAATTAGGGGGTTGGAAAATAGAGATGTCATTCGCCAGAAGGTTCCTGAGGGTGTGACGCCTGAGATGTGGAATGAGATGGTCAATTCCTACTGCAGCGAAGACAATGTTCACCGCTCGGCGGTGAACAAAAGTAATAGATCTCGTCACCGCTACCCAAGTTACCATGGGACCAAGTCTATTGTGTCGATTAGACATGATCGTGTAAGTCACTTTTAAAGCAATCATACACATATATGTATATATATATATATATATATAATTGTAATGTAAGTTTGGTAGTATGTAGTATAGGTTTTGTGCATTTTTTGTTTAACTGTTATTAAGTATACGTATTCACTTCATTTCATGTGTTACAGCGTCAAATTGATGGATAATATCCGAGTTTAATCGAGAATTTTAAGGAAAGGTGCTCCAAAAATGGGAAAGTCCCATTACCGCAACTTGCTCAACAACAATATGTAAGTAATCAGTTATTTACTTGGCTTTTGTTAGTTTTAGGTACACATGTGGCTGATTATATATGGTTGAAAGTATTATTTAATTGTTTGTTTATTATTAGTTATAGGTACTTCCTTTGGTTATTTTGCATAAATGACTAGACTTATATAACATCGGTTATTTATTATTTTATAACTATACAGGATGAAATCAATGACCTACTTAGCCAGCAAGAAGGTGCAGCTAACCTGTTGACAGAGAAGGAGATCATGGATTAGGTATTGGGTACACGTCGCGGGTTTAATAGGGGTCGTGGACATGTTGTACCCGGTTTGACCCGATACACTTCATCATCTTCTAGTCCTGGACCATCTACCCCACCACCACCTGTATACACCTAAGAACAAGTTAATGAAAAGCTGGCATCATAAAAGAAAAAGTATGCCCGCCTTGCTACTAAACTGAAAGACGTTGTAAAAGGTTTGGCGGAACATAATATTTTGATTGAATTTGACTCCGATTGCGAGAGTGACAGCTCCAACTAGGTTATCCCCATGTTTTCTTATGAACTTAGATTTTTTGTCATTTCTATATGTAAACCCAAATTTTCTATTTGAATGTATGCTCAAACTCTAACTAGTTGGTTATGATATGTTGATGTTGTGGTTGTATGATTGATGATATCATTATTATTGTTTGATGGATGTTGATGTTGATGTTGTATGATATCAATCATGTGGTTGTATGATTGATGAAAACAAAACATGCATCAACCCAGAACCATTCTGGGCGGGAAGCTGTATTTATAGCAAAAACTGCAGTGAAATTCCCAGTCTTTCAACAAGGACAAAGTCCTCATTAAATACTTTAGCAAAGACAAAGTAAAATTCTAAAAAAAATATTTGTGATACAGCAAGGACTTTGTCCTCACTGAAGACTCAGTATTTAATGTTAATGTATACGTTTATAATACCTTTATATATGTATACACATAAAATTGTTGTGACAACCCGGAAAATTTCGGTAAGTTTTAGGATTTAAATTTTAAAATTCTAAAACTTGTTTTATAATTATTTTATGAATAATTAAAATAATATTAATAATAACAATGTAAATAATAATAATAATAATAATAATAATAATAATAATAATAATACTAGAAATAAAATTTATTATTATTGACTAAACCCTAAAAGTTTGGGTGAAAAATGTAAATTTTAAAACTTGTTTTAAATACTTTAAACATGAAATAATAAGTCTTGGAAAGTTGAGGGACCATTTCTGTAAATTGTTTTAAAATCCCAACCCAACGCCCGTCCCCGTCGACCTCTTTCTCCGGCCAGTCTCCAGCGAGTCTCCGGCGAGACCAAACGCCCGAATAATGCGGTTCCAACTCGATTAAGCACTACCGACACATTCGAGTGGATGATTCGAACCTGTTCCCCACCTTAATTTGAATAATAGAGTCATCTACCCACCGAACCCACTTTCGACCGAAAGTTCGGCCGACCACCCACCTAATCGAGCACTAAAACTAAATAGTAATCAAAAGTAAACACGCACTAACAATCTTCTAACTATTTAAAACCTTCCTTCGAGTTCAATTGTACCTGAAAAACACACGAAATCACACCATTGATCACCACTCTGTCGCGGACCTGCAACTCACTGTTTCTCATCGGAGCAATCTCAAAACGGGTAATTGAACACACCTACTTGCTCGATTTTAGATGGGGATTAAAAGCCCCATCAATTCGATAGGTAACAACATCGATTTGGGCTTCAATTTGATTGAAACAGAATTAGGGTTCTTGGTGGATTGGGGATATTCAGTTAATAGTGTTTAAAAGATTTGGGAACCAAGAACCATCGCGGCTGAGGCCTTTGGTTCACTGGTTCCCCGAGCACATTCCAATCAGGAGGTCCCGGGTTCGACCCCGGGCAACCTCACTTATTTTTTTAAAGCCTTTTTGCAGCTTTTAAAAATATATAAAAAGTACCTAAAAATTATAAAAATAATCTTTATAAACTTCCTTTCTTCTAAAAAAGCTATCTAATGGATTATTGTAAAATTATTTCCTTAAATACCTTAATAATTTTTATATAAAAAATATATAAAAATTTCTAAAAATTACAAAATAACTTTTATAAATTTTATTTATTTTAAAAGTTATCAAGTAGATATAAAGACTACCTAAATATATTTCATTATTTTTAGATAATAAATTGTAAAGTCCAGAATCCGATCGAACTTACTTCGTTTGATTGTTGCACTTGATAATACGCGAAGACGGGTGCGCGGTTTGAATTGTATCAACCGAGAGAACAAAACATTCAGCACAAAATCATTGTAAATCAAACGTATATTATCGAAAGATTACAATGAAAATCGATACTAGATCGATCTCACCCGAAGGTGGAAATCACACACTTGTGATCTGCTCAACATGAGCGAAAATACAAAATTAACTTGAAACTCTCGGTTGAATATTAAATGAAATGGCACACAACTTAATTTCTAACGCATGCAACTATATATATACTACAGAAAATGAGTTGTCGCATGCTTCCAAATATTTCGCATCCCATTTTTGCATCATGCATGCGACTTTTATGCATTTCGCATGCATGTGTTTGTTACATGCGGTACAATTCTTTTCGCATGCGACTCTTATGCATGCATGTGTTTTTCGCATGCATGTAGTTTGTTACAACTTTCGCATGCAGTACAATTCTTTTCTTCAATTGTCGCGCGAGTGAAGTTTGTCGCGTACGATTCTCGCATCAACAAATCGCACGCATGCGATTTGTTCGTCTTTCGCATGCATTCATGCAGCCTCTCGCGACTTTGTTTCGCGCGACCAACAACGATATTGTAATCCAAATATTTTGTCCCTTACAATCTCCCCCTTGGATTATGATATCGTTTTGTAGATAAACACAACTTGAATCTTCAACAAAACCTTTCGGATGAAAGGTTCTCGCAGACGCGGATTTCGAATTGGATGCAACTTGTACGCTTCAAATCTTCATGAAATCATCCAACTCGAATTGAATTCTAGTGTGTTCTCAGTTTCGGATGGAACTTTGATGAAACCGGATAACTTGCAACTTGTTTAACGTCCTCGAACGGAAGATCGCGGAATAATGATCCGTTGTATCAAGAGCAACGCCTTGCTCTGATACCAATTGTAAAACCTCTGAAAACTCCCAAGAAATCAATAACACACGATCTCAATTACGTGAATGCGGAATGTAAACGTGATTGGATAGAAAAGAAGATTGGATTGAACAAGAAATGCTTCTTCGATTAAAACAAACAACCTATTACAGGTCTTGTGCGATTTCGCACAGAAAAGTATGATAATGATTAAAAAGCTTAATTACAAAACGAAATCTAGCTATTTATACTAAACACATGGTTCTCGCGCGAGATGCCTTTCGCGCGGCCTAATCATTCGCGTGAGTCTTCATCTCGCGTGGAAGTTGTTCTCGCACATAGTCTGCTTCTCGCGTGACTTCTTCCTGTCTCATGAATCCAGTCTTTCGCATATGATGTTTTGCCGAGCCTTGATTTGTCTTCTATAATCTCCCCCTAGGCTCGGTGAAACATAATCAATCAAAGTCAATATTTGCCTTCTTGTAAGAGCCAGCATAAGCATACCATTTGTTTCTCAGGATCCGGTCAATCATCCATACGTACTGGCAAGATAGAAAATAAACAGACTCATCAGCTGAGATAGGGCAGTGTAACAGCTTGAATAAGTCGTCTTTGCCAAACTTCATTAAGTCTGCTGGATCAATGATTCGATAAGACCTGTCTATACATCTGATCACAGCGTGACCGGAATCCTTTTCACATCTCCAAGATATAAGTTGCTTCAAAGAGTTGGGAGGAACTGGAGCATGCACAGGGACTTTTCTGATAAATTTGGGATGTTGATAGACTCGTATCTTCATAGGAGCTTTGGTATTTTCATCAATTCTTGTTGAGTCATCAATCAACTTTGATTTTGCAGTCTTAAAGTCTTTGAAATTTGTGCGCATCTCCCTTCTTATCATGGATCTCATGAGCTTAGCTTCACTATAATTACTCTCATTGAAGAATGGAGCTTTGCCCATGGAGTATAAATCAGCAGCACGTAAAGTATGAAAGTCTTGAGTGCTCTTTAGATAATCAATCTCTCCATTTCTTCTCTTTATAACATACATCCTTTTCTCACCATCATAAGCCCAGCTAATAACGTGAGACATTTCACCATACTTTTGTTTTGGCTTTGATATAAACAGAAAGTGAGCTTCAGTAGGTGGTGGTGGTGCCTTGAACTGTAAACCTCCTCTAGTGTATAGAGCAATCTGACCAGTAGTATTTGTCTTTGTAGAATCAGTAGGAGTTTCACCACTCACAGTCTCATTGGGAATTTCTGCTTCTTCAAGATTGATGCCTTTGAATAGCTCTTGAAGGTTGTTCCTAAAAATGTCTGTATACTCATTCTGCTCTTCCAGATCATCAAAAATATCAAGTTCTTCTTCAACAGTTCCAGATGAAGTTTGTTGAAAAGAATACAATTCCTTTTCATACACACTTTCTGTGGCAGGGTCCAGTGGATCATATCCTTCTGGGTCACTAACACTTGGTCTATCGACATTGTCAGTGTTAGTATCTCCAGTAGGACTTGAAGAAGAACCTGTAACATTACCTCCATCATTATCATCTCCATCATCATTATTACCATCATCACTTCCATCATCTCCACCATCATCATCATCACCATCATTTCCACCATCGTCATCATCATTATCATCATCATTTTCATCGGAATCACCATAATCAACTAACTCTTCATCCTCCCTTTCATGAACAATAGGCATAAAAATCATGTGTTCCGGCTCAACGAAAGTTGTAGATGTGTAAGCTTCGGTGATAGGTACTTCAGATGAAACAGGAACATCTTCAGTAGTGCTACCACTTTGCTGTACAACAGATGCTTGTGCTTCGTTGACCGTTTCCTTCTCAGGAACAGTCTCAGTAGGAGGTGGACTTGGAGAGCGTCTACTTGATTCACCAATTACTGTAGTAGACCTTATGATAGGAGGCTGATGAAAATAGGTCTGTGAAATGAATTCTCTCAGCTCGTTCAGTTGTCTCTCCAATCCAGAAGTGTAGTCAAACATGCTTTTCATTTGTTGCTCAAGAGAGGCCAATCTTGTGTCTTTGATAGCTGAGTCGAGATGAATCATGTTGATCAGATTTGTCTTTTCATCATTGCATTTCTTTAACTCAGCAATCAATTTCATATTCTCAAAGTTTTCTTTCTCCAGGTTCTTTATTCTTTCTTCCAACGTGATAGAACCTAGAGTGCTTGTTGATTCCTCTCTCCTCTGAAACTCAGGAGGAGTATTCAAGAGTGTATCTACATCAAACTCTAGATTTTCTTGATGAGGTGGTGTGGAAAAACCTGAGCCAGAAATATTAGCTGCTCCAGAAACAGGAACTGTTTCTGTTTCAGGAGCAGAAGAAGTCACATTTGCTGACTGATCTTGCTCTGTCTCGGTGACAACCACATGTGTTCGTGGTCTCCTTGGTACAATACCTCGACCTCTCTTTCTAACTGGATAATCTCTCCTTCTAGCCATCCGTTTTCTTCGTGAGGAGGTATTTGGTGACTCTTCAGGGACATAATCAGTATCCCTGTCTTCCTCATTTGGTCGAGAAGATGTTGGAGTAGAAGGGGTTGGATCAGTTTGGATCACATAGGGAACATTCCCTATTTGATCACTAGCAGTCTCGGAACTGGAAGCAGAGTGAACTACTTCTTCCATTCCTCCTTCACGCGCAGGCTCATCTTCAAATAGCTTCTCAATCTCTTCATCAAAATTATCTCTAGTAGTAGAAGTAGAAGCACCATTCTGTGCCTCATCAGCATGAGCACCTTCATCAACCTCATCAACATGTTCATCAATCTCAGAAAATTTTCCTATCTTCGCAAAACTTTCACCAGAGCATTTGTTTCCTCTGGCTCCAGTAAGGTGTGTAAAAATCTCCTTCTTAATTGTCTGCACAACATATTTAGGAGATCTCTGAGTGGCAAGCTCAGGAAATGCATCGTTGATGATCAGCTGAATGAATCTGGGATACATGATAAACTTTCTTCCTGGATTGGCCGTAGCGTTTTTCACCATCTCTTGAAATATAACGCCAGAAATGCTGAATGGAATATCATCCACCAGAGAAACCAATAAGGATCCAAACACAGCACTAAGACTATCCATGCCAGCCTTCAAATTACTCAAACAGTGAATTACCACATGAAATAAATATTTCCAGTATGGTGGTAACCACTTCTTCTCCAAACTTGGATATCTATACTCATATCCCATCCGAGATAGACAATCCATAACTACATCATCATCTAGTCTTGTTGGTGCTCCCTCTTGGTCATTAAACAGAAGAACTCTGTTTAGTATGGCTTGAGAAACTGTCACCCTTTTATCCTTTACAGTGGCTGTGATAATCTGGTTTCCAGCTTCGTCCTTTTCTAGAGCAGCAGTGCTCCAGAAAGAATCTATCAATTCGGAATAGATGGCTGGATCAGCAGAAATAGAATAAACAATCCTTGAGTTCTTCAACCCCTCAATCATAGAAGAAAATAATTCCTTTCCTTCCGGAACCTCATCCAAGTATGCAACACAATTATGATTCTTATTAAAAATCATTTGTGCCATCTGCATTGTCAAATAAGATCAAAATTAGAATACTCAGAATATAACTTAATTATGCCAAAATAATTGCAACACTTAGAACAAAATTTATACTTATAAAATTTCATCACTTATGAACAATTAATCATCTCAAAGTTTAGTCACAAGTGAATACTTGTATAACACTCAATGTTTATTCAAAAGTTGTAAGTGATAAATCCATATACGACGACAACAGAATCAACACTTAGAAACATTTTAAAATTTTCTGTCAAGAGAAAACAACTCATGCGAAACTAATCAGTATGCGAAAGTTGTACTTCAAGCGACAAAATTGTTCACGCGACAAAACTGTTAATGCGAGAACTCAAGTAGTGCGACAAAAGCTATTCATGCGACAACACTTTTTCGTGCGAAAATAATATTCACGCGAAATCACTTTTCGAAAACTGATTCAAGCAAAACTCAAAGGTTTCACGCGAAACCAAGACTCACGCGAGAACCAGATTCACGCGACAAATCGTTTTCGCGTCTGTTCAGTTTCTTGTGCGATTCGCACAACTCAAAGTTCAAATTAACACTTCAAAACTTGTTTTTAATCCATGAAATCCAGATCATTGCTGTCGCCTAAGTCTATTAGGTGTTTTTTTATCGTCCAATTTCAACTTTAAAGTCCATTTCAAGATTTTAATGTCAAGATGTTAAGTTTCCCTTAGCATAGTACTGCTACAGTAACCAAATCAAACCGTTTATGCCTTCAAAATCACACTATGCACGTACTAGAATGAGATGTGGATCAAACTAACAGATTAGGAGTGAAATGGTGTATGGTTTGGAGTATGCGAGAAGAGATTTCGGATGGTGAGCGAAAAGGGTTTTCGGATGTGATTTAGAGCGAAAAGTGATTATGTCTTGAATAGTGTGATATTTAAACCCTGAGAAGTCACGCGAAAACCAATTTCGCAAATCCTTCTATTTTGCGTGACTCTTCATTTCGCGTGCGAAACAATGACTTTCAAAATTTCAACTTTTTAAATCTTTTCAAACCTTTACATAACTTTAAAACCTTTTATTTTCAATGAATTAAGTCAACATAAAATGTTATTTACCAAGTGACCAATTAATTTAATGAATCTTCAATTTTCAAAAATTTTCTTGTTATTTATTTGTCCTAAAAATAAAACACTATAAAAGTGAAATAAAAACAAACACTTACAAACAAAATAACAAAAGAATGAAAACAATTAAAGAATCAAGATCGGATTTGCTTGTTTTGTATAAATTTTCATAATGAGATCATATAGTTCTTTTGTCAAGTTAAGACTCTGTCCGGCTTTATTTAAAATAACTGGTTAAGTTGATTGTCAATATCTGTTGTCCGCTTTAAACTTATACTTCATGTTTTAGTCAGAAACATAATGAGTGATATATATCATGTTTTGTGTTGATTTAATATAAGTCAGTGGATCCCACAATCAGAACTTCTGTAAAATAATTATTATCCTTCAAGACACTATTGAGATTTTTCAAGTCACCCCAATTTGACTTAAACCATGCATTGATGATCAGTGATACCATTTGTTGTAATCCAAAATATAACTATTTGAGCATAACTAGCCTGAGAAATATTTCTTAACCCGGAATATTAACAAGTTTAAGGACTTACTGACAGCCATCCGGACTTACGTCTGCCCTCTCAAGATGTTTAGGACTTACAAGCCATTCGGACTTACATGCCCCATCTTTCGATTTTGCCTTCCAAAGTTAAAAACTATTCTCAAAATCAGAAAATATATACCATATAGTATGTATGTCGTTTAGACATATCTTTTGATTTGTTGTGCTTCTTGGCATCTTTATAACCTATATGGCCTTTTCCTTTTGGCATCTTTTTGCTCAATTATTTTCTTGTTGTATTTTTCTCTTTTTGTTTCTTTTTGTAATTTTTATCTTTTATATATATATATATAGTTATGATAATCACTGAATCAATCATATACAGGCTTGAGTATGATAAGATTATATCTCTCAGTCTGTGTTAGAACATTTTTGGCACAGAATCCTGATATGTTCCCCACTAAATCATATATCTTTAATTCAAGTGTAATCACTCAATTATTATCTTTTCATTTCTGAAAGCAAAGCCTATCAACATATCAAACATAATCCAAGTGTATTCGTATTTAAGCCTTTGAAATTACTTATACTCGTTTTGAACTTTGTAATATCATTTCTCATTTTAAGTATGAAAATTTTTCTTTTGATTTTGGCAATCCTTTGATCTTAACTCCCCCAAAGACCAAAAATATTTTTCAGAACTTGTTTTTCTAATTTTCTCCCCCTAAAATTGTGATTGTCCTTTTTAAGAAAAAGAAACAATTGCAATTTTATTCTTTATTAAAAATAAAAAAAATCTTTTTGTGAAGATTCATTAAACCAATTTATCCAAAGTTAATCATTCCCAATGATTGCACAAGGAAATCAAATCGAGAATGATCAAACGTCTTGGTAAATAAATCAGCAATATTTTCAGTTGACGGCACTTGTTTTAGATGAATAAGTTTACGATCAAATCAATCGCGGATAAAATGGATGCGGATGTCAATGTGTTTAGTTTTTGAGTGTTGAATGGGATTTTTCACGATGTTTAGAACTGCCGTGTTATCACACCAAATTGGTGTGTCATAAATGTTGAGACCATAATCGAGAAGTTGTTGCTGAATCCAGACAAGCTGAGAACAACAACTCGAAGCAGCCACATATTCAGCTTCGGCAGTGGATGTGGATACATTGTTCTGCTTTTTACACTGCCAAGAAATGAGTCGGTTACCCAAGAATTGACATCCTCCTGTGGTCGATTTCCTGTCTAAGTTACAACCACCATAATCACTGTCAGTATAAGCAAATAAATTGAAATCGGAATTTCGAGGATACCAAAGACCAAGTTTAGGTTGACCCTTGAGATACTTGAAAATCCGCTTGACAGCTTTCATATGTGATTCCTTTGGATCACTTTGATAGTGGGCACACTGACAAACAGGGAACATGACATCCGGCCTGCTTGCAGTGAGATACATGAGAGAACCAATCATCGATCTGTAAAGATGTTGATCAACTGATTCTCCTAATGGATCCGGAGTAAGAGTAGGACGAGAAGCCATTGGAGTTGGAGCTACTTTGGAATCTTGAAACTTGTATTTCTCAAGAATTGTCTGAACATATTTTTCTTGATGAATGAGAATACCCGTCTCAGATTGAGTAACCTGAATACCCAAGAAAAATGAAATTTCCCCAAGGGAACTCATCTCAAACTTCTTCTTCATCACCTCTTCGAACTCCGTGCACATACTATCATTTGTGGAACCAAAAATGATATCATCGACGTAGATTTGAACCAAAATGATATCATCACCTGATTTTCGTATGAATAAGGTTTGATCAATTGCACCTCTTGAATAACCATTTGCAAGCAAATGTTCAGTCAGAGTTGCATACCAAGCACGAGGTGCTTGATGTAATCCATATAGCGCCTTATCCAACTTGTATACATAGTCAGGATGATCTGGGTCTTCAAATCCAGGAGGCTGACAAACATAAGTTTCTTCCTTCATTTCTCCGTATAAAAATGCAGTTTTAACATCCATCTGGTACACCTTGAAGTTCATGTATGAAGCAAAGGCTAAGAATATGCGTATTGCTTCTAGTCTTGCAACTGGAGCATACACTTCTTCATAGTCCAATCCTTCAACTTGATAAAATCCCTGCACAACAAGACGTGCTTTATTCCGAACTATAACACCTTTTTCATCCGTCTTGTTTCTAAAAATCCACTTTGTCCCAATCGGAAGCTTATCCTTTGGAAGTTCAACAAGATGCCAAACATTGAGTTTCTTGAATTGCATCAACTCATCTTGCATTGCTTCTATCCAGCTGTTTTCTTTGAGTACCATTTCCACATTCTTGGGCACTATTTGTGATAGAAAGCAAGCATATAGACATGTGTTGATTGCCCCTGATTGACTTCTGGTAATTACACCTTCGTGCAATGGACCAATAATTGCTTCAGTGGGATGAGTTTTATGTATTCTCAATTGAGGAATCTCATCTGCAACCATTCCATCTTCCAAATTTGTAATATGTTCAATATTATCATGAGCTTCTTCAGAGTGTTGAGATTGATACACAATAGTTTCTTCAAGTGTGTCATCTGAAACATGAGCTTCAGAAGCAGTAGACATATTTGGAGATTCTTCAAATGGAACTTGAATGATTTCTATTGGTGTATGTATAGTCTCTGACGAAGATGAAGATAATTGAGAACTCAAAGATTCTTCCAAATTCTGAGTAAAAATTTGTTCTGAAGAAACATCTAATGACTCAGAACATGCAGATACAGGTACAGAATTTGTAGGAATATCTTTGGATGATGAAGCAACAGCAGAATCATCAGATATCAAAGATGAAAGATCCTCAATGATTTTGTTGTCCAAGGAGATCGCTTGAGAAGTAGAATCTGCAGATGAAGATTTAGAAATTTTAAAATTTATGAACAAAGATTCATAATCATAAATCCATGAAGGAGCTGAACCTGCATCAGTTATGTTAAGCTCGTGCCAATCAATGTTATATGACTCGACTATTTGTCTAGTTCTTTTATTATAAACACGATATGCAACTTTATTGGCAGCATATCCCACAAAGTAACATTCATCCGCCTTTTCAGAAAATTTTGAAGATGATTCAGTTGTATGCAACAACGTGCAACAACAACCAAAGGCTTTAAAATATTTAACTTTGGGTTTGTGATTATAAAATATTTCATAAGGAGTCTTATTTAATCTTTTGTTGATTAAAGCACGATTTTGAACATAACATGCAGTATTTACTGCTTCAGCCCAAAAGAACAAAGGTAATTTGGCAGCAGAGATCATCGTTCTAGCAGCTTCAATCAATGTTCTATTTCTTCTTTCTGCAACTCCATTCTGTTGTGGAGTGTCAGCAGCACTGAATTGTCTGGCAATTCCCTTGGATTCACAAAACTCATTCAGAGTTTGATTGCAAAACTCTGTTCCATTGTCACTTCTGATGCATTTTACCTTTTTCTCTGTCTGATTCTCCACCAAAGTAATGAACTTGATCAAAAGGTGTGGAGTTTCATCCTTAGATGCTAAGAAAAACACCCAAGTAAATCTAGAAAAGTCATCAGTAACAACCAGACAATAAGATCTTCGACCCAAACTTAAAACACTTACTGGACCAAAAAGATCCATGTGTAAGAGTTGTAAGATTGATTCGACTGAGTTGTGTGCAACTGGTTTGTGAGGAAGTTTATGTTGTTTACCCTTTGAACATGATAAACAATGTTCATTTAATTGAAATTCTTTTTCGGGTAAACCAATAACATGATTTCCACGTACAAGTTTATTCATGTTTTTAAGATTGACATGTCCTAATCGACGATGCCATAACATGGAATCATTCTCCGAGGCTTTGGATAGTAAGCATGAAGCTGTTACCAAAGAGCTAGAACAATGCATATCAAGAAGATATGTATCATTATCTCTCGGAGTCCTCATCAAAATCCATTTATCAGGAACAACAAAACCTGGTTTTAAAATTAAGCATTCTTTGTTAGTAAAGTGTGTAGAATATTGTTTGTCACAGATTTGAGACACACTTAGCAGGTTATGTTTTAATTCCTCAACAAAATTAACATTTTCAAAACTTAGGACGCCGTTTGTAACTGTACCACGTTTAGTAATTCGTCCTCCTCTATCTCCTGCAAAAATCACTCTCCCTCCGTTGTATGATTGCACATCTTGTAGTAATGATAAGTTACCCGTCATATGTCTTGAACAACCGCTATCTACATGCCATAGACTTTCAGTAGTCTTTTGCGGTTGTCCCTGCATTCGTAACAAAATTACTTAGATTTTGGTACCCAAGTCAAGCAAGACTTGAGCACATTTTGAGTTGCAGCAAGACAAAATGATTTGATATTTTTATATTTGGTTTGTACATCATTCTTTTCATTTATGCTTTTAATCTTGACATTTTCTATTACATCATTAGTCAAATTCTTATCCCGTTTGACATTAAAATCATTAACAACCTTTGATTTCATATTATGTGAAAATTTTCCACGAGTGAAAAATAGTTTTCTATTATGAGAAATAGAATTATGAAATCTTTGTTTACTTAATGATTTTTGTCTAAAAGGACAATTATTTGCCAAATGATTTGTGTTTCCACACTGAAAGCATCGCTTTTGTTGTGTGTGGAAAACAAACTGTGGATGACAATTATGAAAATTGTCATAAAAACCAAAGTCAGATTGACTAGGTTTAACTTTTTCCACAGTCTCTCGAATCTTTGTCTCGTTTGACAATTGCAAATTCATCTTTTGCAGACTCGAGGAAATTGATGAATTATGACCACTTTGGATTGTAGATTTGGCAGTTTTGACTTTTGGAATTGGTGGTGTTGAAATAGGAACTGTCTTTGATTCTGCTGGATGAGGACCAGGCTTTGAATTTGCTGGATGAGGACCAGGCTTAGATATACGGATTGGTGCTGGAGAAGGACCAGGCTTTTGAATTTTCAGATTAAATGCAGAAGAATCATTCACTTGCAAATCTGGGCTACAAACATCTTGATTCACAAGGTTAGCATTATAATGTAGTTTATTTTTAAAGAATCGAGAATTCGTTTCTTTAAAAATATGTTCTTCATTTTCAACTATCCCTTTTGAAACAAATCTATTTTTAAAATCATTTTCCATTCTTTCTTTCTGATTTACCCTTAGATTTGCATTCAAATTACATTTGCTATTTGATTTCATCTCATTCAAAACAACATTCTTTTCATTTCCTAACAAGTTTTGTTTACAAGAAGATTGTGAAACTTTTCAAAAATATTTTTCAGAACTTGTTTTTCTAATTTTCTCCCCCTAAAATTGTGATTGTCCATAAATAAATAAAAACTTGTAAACGTTACTTATTTGATAAGATAAATACAAATTAGATTTTATAAATTTAATTATAAAATCTTACAAAATTAAATACAAACTTACATATTTAAATAATTGCTAAAATTTATTTAGAACATAATGATATGTTAAAATCATTATTAAATTTATCAAATATTATGAAATACAAAATCTTTAGTTATTAAAGAATTAACAAAAATAATTAAATGATTTAATTATATGTTTATAACAAATCCCAGAAAATCAAACCCTAGATCAATTGAACACCAGGTTCAAGATCTAACTTATTTAGGTTATGAATTTGTATCTATTTGCTTTTGTGAATTATAATTCCTTAGGATGAATTTATTAGCTTGTCAATACCATACAAGAACTGAGGTGAGTTCATACTTAACTATTCCCCTTTTTAATCATTTAAATGTTTTGGGGAGGAATACATGTTGTAATTGAAATTTCAAACTATTTTTGTGTATTATGTTAATATAATAATCGATCACATTTATGATTACATATGGTTATAATGAAAATCCTTCTCTGTATACTGGACTATAAACTAGCAGGGATCTTTTGGATAGTACTATCGGGGAGTGACTTACCCCCACAAAGATTTGGACATGTGGTCCTTACCAAGATGCACAAAGATCTTATAAGTCATTCGGGATGACTGTTTGTGTTGAGAAGGCAGATGTGCACTATGTAAAGTTTGCCATTATAGTTCCACTTACAACCCATATGAGGATAAATGTAAAGAGAGGATTCGCGCCCTCTGATCTGAAATTATTATAACTAATATAATATACACATAAAAAGGAAAAGAGAAAATTAACTATGTTACATGGGCAATTCCTATGTGAAGGTTTTGTTGGCTTGTACTTAGTAAGTATGTGAGATAGCGAGTTCACCTTATAAAAGGGTTCCGACAGGCTATTCATATACAAATAAACTATGATACATGGGCAAATCTTATGTGAAGGATTTGTTGGCTTGTACTTAGTAAGTATGTGGGATAGCGAGTTCACCTTATAAAAGGGTTCCGGCAGGCTATTCATATACAAATAAACTATAATACATGGGCAAATCATATGTGAAAAATTTGTTGGCTTGTACTTAATAAGTATGTGGGATAGCGGGTTCATCTTATAAAAGGGTTCTGACAGGCTATTCATATACAAAGTGATACCAGTAAGAAGTTTATACTCACACTTTTACAGTAAATCCTACTTTGATGATAATTAATGGTTTATCATTTATGTTTTACTTACCTATGAACTCACCAACCCTGTGTTGACACTTGATTTTACATTTATTCTCAGGTATCTACTAGGAGTTTATGGACATGCACGTAGGATCATATAAGAGCTCAAGATACATATTGCTTATTATTTGAGATATGATTAGACGTATTGTTAAGAAACAATATATCTTTTATTTCCGCTACGCATAATATTTATTAATCTGAATATCAATGGAATGGTTATCTAAAATTCATCATATAGATAACTGCATCTCATGTGTCACTAATGTGTTCGATCCTGTTTGCTCACCCTCCGTGATAAATTCCAGACCCGGAATTTGAGGGTGTGACAGATTGGTATCAGAGCCATTGGTTATAATGAGTTAGGAATTGCATCTAGCCTATAGCCACACACAATAGTTGCACAAAGTAAATTTTCTTAGTTAGAGATCGACTAGGATTAAGAAGTTATATGCTTAAACTTAGATACTTGTCTCCCTAAACTTAACTTTGACTCTTTGACTCTCCCCGATAAATGAACTTCCTAAACTTATTCTTAACGACATGTGGGATCTACACTTATCATCGTGGGTTCAATTCCTTAGACTTTATGTCTAATCTATGAAAATCTTATCGAGGTTTTGATTCTATGAACCAAATAAACTTGTGTGACACATAGACACCTGTATTCTTGATTTCCTGGCGAAAGGCCTTCGGGCTAAGGCAAGCATATCGTATAAATCTCATTGCGAGACCAGTTATGTTTACCTGGGGATTTCTGGGATGAGTGATAAACTATGGTCAATACACAAGTCTCTAAGGCAAATGGGTCAAATTACCTTGACGTGTTCCATTTAGTAATCTAAGCTACGCTTGTCCTAACCTAAGGAGAGACTTGTTTCCCTAGTACTCGTGCCTTGCTGAATTTAATCGAAAAACCTAGTTTTCTTAAATTCCCATCTATCTTACAGAAATTGTCCATACTTTAAATATTTAATATAGAATGCATCTATTGAATATATCAAAGTGTGAATTTTCACCAAACAATTTCATGATAGATGGACGCATCAGCGGGCAGAGGCAGAGGTAGAGGACGCGGTAGAGGAACTGTCCCAAGAGGGATGACTCCTGAAGAAATACAAGTTTTGGTCAACCAAGGTTTACATGTTTATTAAAGTTCACATGTTTACACCTTTCCATGATTAGAAGATGCCGCCTCGAAGAGTCACATGTAGTATGCATAATGGGATTATGTGTATAACAATATACAAGTGAATACTTTAAGTGCATTATTGATTATGATTACATAGCCTGTCTTACAAGCTATCTATGGTATACTTATTTAAGAACGTTGTGGGCATTATAGCACATATTAGTACTTTGAGATGACACTCGATAATCACACCCTATCATTATTTGTTTGACTTATATTTTGTTTGGATTAATAAGGGCTTTATAAGAACTCTTTTAAGGACTTATGTTGTTAACTCAACTTTTATTCCATGCGTCTGTCGATGTCACATTTGCTATATGCGCCCTTATTCACAACTTGTTGGGTTGAGTCTTGAAAGACAAAAACGCCGGCTAATACGACACCAGTAGACAAGAGACGCGACATACTGTAATAATATGACTACTTCATCGGATTTTAGATTGTTGTACATAGATTCCTTCGATCGCTCCTTGATCAAGTGAAATTCCTTCTCAATCGTTTCCTTTGTACAACTCCGGTTAATTAACTCTTCGTTAATAACCATATCTTTGATACTCAAATCATGAATAACACTCTGTACTTGACAAGATTATCGGGAATTGAACAAATTGACTGTTAAGAACCGATACCCCCTTCCCAGGATCGACGATCTTTTCGATCAGTTGCAGGGATCAATGTACTCCTCAAAGATCGATCTTCGATCGGGCTATCATCAATTGAGGGTTCGTGAAGATGACATACTGAAAATATTGTTTAGAACTCGATATGGACACTATGAGCTCTTGGTCATGCCGTTCGGGTTGACCAACGCACCAGCTGTCTTTATGGATTTAATGAATCAAGTATGCCACGTGTTCACTACAGGGCAAGGCACTAACCTGGTGGAACACCCAGGTTCAAGCTAGAGGAAGAGAATCTGCGATGCAAATGACTTGAGATGAGTTCAAAGCCTTGGTGATTGAGTACTATTACCTAAGGAATGAAATGCAAAAGTTAGAATTGTAATTCTAAAATCGTGTAATGGTAGGGTTAGGTCATGCTCTTTATACTGACAAACTCCATAAATTGACAAAGCTGATGTCATACCTTATGACATTAGACCAATAGAATTAAGAAGGACACTGGGAGAATCTAGTGAGTAGTAGAAAGAAGTTGGAGGGTCGAACAAGCAATCTAGCGGTAAGGTAGACAAGAATGCCAATGTTGTGAACCTAGCTATGTTGGTTGATACGATTAAGCTAACATGCGTTAAACGGAGACATTAAGAAGGTTGGAGTTCCGACCATTACCATCAGTGTGCCCTAGGTCGATTAGGACCCCAGGACAAGTTAGAAACAATCAGAATTAAGAAATGGCTATAACTAGAAAGTAAGAATAGTTAAATTATGGAAATAAAGGTCATATAAATCAAGGTAATACATCACGCGGTCATACATTTACTAGTGAAGCAAGCCATACATTTACTAGTTAAATTATGGAAATAAAGGTAATATAAATCAAGCCATATTCGACAAGACCAAATGTTGTTACAAGCACGTACCTTATCATCGGTAGCTACACATCTATTTGATACCAGGGCTGATAATAGCTTTGATTCTTCTAGAATTATTCTTTAACTTAGCATTAACCCTAGTTGCTTAGAAATTATCTCTAGACACGGAGTGCCAGTGTCTATCATCTCTGATCGTGACGCACGATTTACATCTATTTTTCTTTTGGGATAAACTTTAGAAAGCTCTAGGCACTCGCCTAGATATGAGCACAGCCTATCACCCTCAGACTGATGGTCAAAGTGAAAGAACCATATAGACTCTTGAGGATATGCTTAGGGCTTGTGTTATTGATTTTGGAAAGAACTGGGAAGGTCATCTACCTTTAGTAGAGTTCTCATATAATAATAGCTATCATTCGAGCATCAAGGCGGCACCATTCGAGGCCTTATATGGACGTAAATGTAGATCACTGCTTTGCTGGGCAGAAGTTGGAGATAGTCAACTTACTGGCTCAGAATTGATCTTTGAAACTCATGAGAAAATTGTCCAGATAAGAGAACGCATGGCTGCTGCCAGGGATCACCAGAAAAGCTACGCTGATAAACACCGCAAGCCACTTGAATTTCAGGAAGGAGATAAAGTTTTGCTAAAGGTATCTCCCTGGAAGGGAGTTATACGCTTTGGGAAATGAGGGAAATTGAACCCTCGCTACGTGGGGCCTTTTGAAATTGTCAGAAGGATCAGCCCAGTAGCCTATGAATTAAATCTACCTGCTGAACTTGGTGGTGTGCACAATGTTTTTCACGTATCCAATCTAAGGAAGTGTTTATCCGATGAATCACTGGTTGTGCCTTTAGAGGAACTACAAGTAGATGAGAAACTCAGATTTATTGAGGAACCAGTTGAAATCATAGATAGGGAAGTTAAACAACTAAAGCATAGCAAGATTCCGATTGTCAGAGTTCAGTGGAACTCCCGGCGTGGTCCTGAGTTCACTTGGGAACGAGAGGACAAAATGATGCGCAAGTATCCTAACCTGTTCAAGAATGTTGCCAGTACATCTTAATTTTCGAGACGAAAATTCCATTAACAGGGGGATGATGTGACAACCCGGAAAATTTCGGAAAGTTTTAGGATTTAAATTTTAAAATTCTAAAACATATTTATAATTATTTTATGAATAAGTAAAATAATATTAATAATAATAATGTAAATAATAATAATAATAATAATAATAATAATACTAGAAATAAAATTTATTATTATTGACTAAACCCTAAGTTTTAAGATTTAAGTTTTAAAATATAAATTTTAAAACTTGTTTTAAATACTTTTAACATGAAATAATAAGTCTTGGAAAGTTGAGGGACCATTTCTGTAAATTGTTTTAAAATCCCAACCCACTGCCCGTCCCCGTCGACCTCTTTCTCCGGCCGGTCTCCAGCGAGTCTCCGGCGAGACCAAACGCCCGAATAATGCGGTTCCAACTCGATTAAGCACTACCGACACATTCGAGTGGATGATTCGAACCTGTTCCCCACCTTAATTTGAATAATAGAGTCATCTACCCACCGAACCCACTTTCGACCGAAAGTTCGGCCGACCACCCACCTAATCGAGCACTAAAACTAAATAATAATCAAAAGTAAACATGCACTAACAATCTTCTAGCTATTTAAAACCTTCCTTCGAGTTCAATTGTACCTGAAAAACACACGAAATCACACCATTGATCACCACTCTGTCGCGGACCTGCAACTCACTGTTTCTCATCGGAGAAATCTCGAAACGGGTAATTGAACACACCTACTTGCTCGATTTTAGATGGGGATTAAAAGCCCCATCAATTCGATAGGTAACAACATCGATTTGGGCTTCAATTTGATCAAAACAGAATTAGGGTTCTTGGTGGATTGGGGATATTCAGTTAATAGTGTTTAAAAGATTTGGGAACCAAGAACCATCACGACTGAGGCCTTTGGTTCACTGGTTCCCCGAGCACATTCCAATCAGGAGGTCCTGTAACATCCCGTATTTTTATAAACAATTAAGTTTAATACGTTATTAATTCCAATAATTACAAAAATTATAGTAATAATCATAGTAATAATAATAATAATAATAATAATAATAATAATAATAACAATGATTTATATAAAAATGTATAAAAATTGAATTTATAAGTCCAGGGGCTGAAATTGTAATAAATGAAACTTGCTTTAAAAATTTTAACATGAAATAACAACAAACATAAACCGCAGGGGGTAAAATATAAATTTTTTTAACCCAAACCCCCGCCCGTTCACCCTCGGCTTTCCGGCCAAAATTCCGGCCAAGGTCCGGCCGAACGCCGGCGAGTCCCAAAATCATCAAAAAGCATCGTTTTTAATTCCAAAAACCATACCAAATTGTTCGTGGATAAAATTCGAACCTAACACACACTTTAATCGATTGAACTACAGCTCACAACACCACTAATCGGATCCACTTTATGCTACTACGATTACAACTCACGAACTCCACTCAAAACACTATTATAATCAAAATTAATCAACCGAATCGAACTTTATCTGTGTATAAATCCACGCAACTCTTAATTGAGCTTGAAAAACAACCACACACCATTGTTCGATCATCACCTCTGTTTCGACCTGCAACTAATTCAATCTCCATAATATGAGTTCCAATACACCAAATTAACAGAGGACTTTTGCTTGTCAACAACTTTAGAATGATCTTGCAAAGTTAATTCGATTATAATCAGTGTTTGTTCATCGTTTGGATTCAAGACAACCCGCGACTTGTTCCCTTACCTGTTCATCATCAATCGAACTTCAAAACAGGTAATTGAGCACATCATTACACTCGTTTTTACATAGGGATTAAAAGCCCTATGAATCGAATCGTTAACAGAATCGAATTTGGGTTCAATTTTGCTCAAATCAGTTCTAGGGTTCTTCGGATTCGGGGAAGATCTTTGTTTGTGTTTAAATGAATTGCAAACCGTTTGATACCGCGGCCACGGCCTTTGGTTCACTGGAACCCGGTACACTTGCGATTCAGGAGGTCCCGGGTTCGACCCCGGGGACCCCCATTTATTTTTTTAAAGCTTTATTTCAACTCTTAAAAATACAGAAAAATACCTAAAAATTATAAAAATTATTTTATAAACTCTGTTTATTTTTAAAACCACCAAATTAATTTTCTGAAATTTATTTTAATATTAATTTATTTATTTTATTATTATCTTTTTAAAACAAATGATTTAATTAGTCTAATTTTTATAAAATGGACTTTAGATAATAATTTAAATTATTAATGGACATTATATTATTTTAATTATGGATTAATCATGATAAATTTAGGAATTATATTTTCACAAATTATTTACAAATATAATTATTTGTTTTTTATAAAATATACCTTAATTAATAGATTAAACTAATAAATTATTATTATCATTATTCTTATTCTTATTATTATCAATATTATTAACTTTATTAATATTACTATATCATTATGAATATAATTCGGTAATAATAAAATTATTATTATTATAATTATGATTATGATTATTTTATTTTATTATTAATAACAATACCATTATTATTATTAATATCAATATTAGTAAGATTATTATTACGTGGTGTTGTTTGTGTATCAAATCGTGTGCGTCAAACCGAATCGACCCGAATCTGACCAAATGTATTTATTCGCATTGAACACATTTTAAAGACTTAATTACAATTAATAATAGGTGTTGATCGTGTTTGATCGTGCATTGCCCTTATTCTTTAAAGATCTTGTTCATTTCATTACATCTCAATCCAAGGTGAGTTTCGTGGCCCCTTTTTATGCTTACACAAGTTTTCAATGTTTTCGATCATGGGGAAAAAGTATGATCACCCGTTTTCGATGCTGTACAATCTTACATATAATTTTCATACTTGGAATTAACGTGATACTGTTTCACATACATACATACATGGTGTTATTCTGTGAATCATCTTACAACCATTAATTCCTGGTTTGGAACCCGCGGATAGGTATTGGTAGTACTACTGGGTTGACACCCCCACCCTTGACGATTGGTTAACTTGTGAGTTACCAACCCAGCTCCCAGCAATCAGGCCTTGGGTGAATATATTCTGTCTAGTTTATATGTATACGTCATTAGGTTTGGTTGTCTAAGACACATGTTATGTGATTTTGCTTGCTTATAACTGTATGCACGGTATTCCACATCAAAATTCTATACAGCATCAATTACTTGTTTTCAATTTAAACCTGCGGAACTCACCAACATTATTGTTGACATTTTTGAGCATATCTTTTCAGGTGATCATAATCAAATAGGATAGCTAGAGCCGATGCCTTAGCAGAGACCCTCAGGATGTCAATAGACTTGCATTAGTGTTGTCTTTCATTTGCTTTAGTATTTGAACAATATGTATCTTGGATTATTGTATTAATAGACTATGATAGTCGTGGAACTGGCTAACCACGACACAAGTCACTATTGTATCGGGCGACATCATGACACGAGGATTATTGCATATATTATATCTCTGTAAATTTACCAAGTGTTATGACGATCCTGTCCGTCGCATCCTCGTGTTTCCGCTATAAGCGGGGGTGTGACAGATTGGTATCAGAGCCTTCGTTATAGAGAATTAGATGGAGAACTCGACCTAGACTATAACCTAAGAACCTTCATATAGAATGCATGCTAGGGATTGTGTGCATTTGATTTTACCTAAATGTCTTTCATGATTTGTGTGACAAATAGACATCTGTATTCTGGATTTCCTGGCAAAAGGCCTACGGGCTAAGGCAAGCATATCGTATAAATCTCATTGTGAGACCAGTTATGCTTACCTAGGGATTTCTGGGATGAGTGATAAACTATGGTCAATACACAAGTCTATGAGGCAAATGGGTCAAGTATATTAAGTATGGATTTAATATACAGGTATGTTCCTATATACCTGATTCTATACATATGTGCTTGCTATCTGATCATCCTGAGGAAGACACTATTACTCTTAGTCTTTCTCCATGGGATACCTTCATACTAGAACTTTACGTTTGTATTCGCACAACATCATACCATTAGGTCGAGATACCTAACAGAAGGGAACTTCGGTGATCACGCGTAGCGTCGATCTCGGATACTAAATCCGACCCTAACATGGTTATGCCTGAAATCCTGAAAGTATGAAGGATAGGCAGCTATCATTAGACATATTGTGCTTATGTGCTTGGAAATTTACTTGCTATTACATACTATTATTAGAATACTATTAGCTCATGAACATGAGGACATTACACAAACCATGTTTGATGTGTGTTTATAATACTATGATGTTAACTTGGGGTAAGTGGAGCTAGGGTGACCATGCAAGGTAAATTACCATTACGGGTGCACACGTAATTGCAATTCGCCGTGCATGAGAAGTCTGGCAAATCTTACCATGAAGTAACGATCATGAGTATTACAAGTTTCTATTCTATACCCTAGGGTGCTAGGATCATAATTCTAGTAAGACCTTGTTAAGGGTAACTAACACTTGTTATTACCTAAGTCCTGTTCTACTTAGAGCATTCATGGTATTTCCAATCATGACATTGACCTTATCCTTTACGAGACATTCCTCCACTTAGCATTTCAGTAACTAAGGAACTAAAAGAATGCTCGCGTACTCAACTTGATTTCAAGCATCTTCCCTAGTGGAAGACTGCCAATACTTCGATGAGTATCTTATCTTGCTTAACATGTTAAGTGATGCTAAGGATAAACAGGATGTCACGTAACTGGTTTAGGCATCGTTCTAGGTATATCACGGATGTGGTGGGAACGCTATGGGGAACCCTATATATAAGCATCCCTGGTATACTAAGAATGTGTTTAAGCTGGGCTATGTGATGATCCTGATTGACTGAGGCATGATGCTATTATGACTCTTAACTCTATGCTATGTTGCTACCTTATATGTTACTTGGTGGCTTTACTCTATTATGTGCTATTACTTGATGCTAAGTGTTGTTTGATATTACTTGTGAATGCTATTGACCTTCGATGCTCTCAGCGGTGTGGTTCTTCTTTGTGGGTCTACTTTGTGGTTCTTCTTTGCCGAGCATCCATTACAACCATTAGTTCCGGTAATGGGACCTACGGATTGGTTTGGTTGTAAAGTATACATATGCGCTTTGTGGATCTTGCTACGTCATGTGAACTTATTCTATTTAATACAACCATTAGTTCCGGTAATGGGACCTAAGGATTGGTTTGGTTGTAAACTATACGTATGCGCTTTGTGGATCTTGCTACGTCATATTAAACTATTTACACTTTGGGAATGTTTTCTTTACAACCATCAATTCCCGTGTGGAACCGATGTATAGGTTTGGCTGTAGCTATTTATAACTGGTAAAACCGCCTATACATAAGAGTAGTTATGGTAGCTCTTATTAAATTTACATTACGTTATTCTTTGGGATGATGCTAAGGAAATTTAGGATGTTATGTAACCAGTTTAAGCGTCATTCAAGGTATATCGTGGATGTGGTGGGAACGCTGCGGGGAACCCTATATAGAAGCATCACCGGTATACTAAGAATGTGCTTAAACTGGGCTACGTGATGATCTTGATGGACCGAAGCATGGGTTATTAGGATTTGATTTGAACTAGCTATATGGAACCATTTATTCCTTACTTGTCAACTTTTATTTTGAAATATCATCAACGTATGATTGAGTAATGGTAGCTTTCTTAAGCAATCTTTTTACTAAATAAAGACATTACCAACTTGTGATTATGTCTTCCTAGACATACGAACGTTCTCGACTGTACTTATGGGTTTGATGAAGTACGTATGCAAATCTGCATCTGGAAATTTGTTACCTTGCAAAACATGGTTACAAATACCTTTTCTTATTGTTTGTATCACTTCTTGAATCGATCTTGAATCCTCAACCTTGGAAATATTTAAAAGTCTATCTTAAATTCAAACAACAAGACTCGTTATTATCCTCATTACAATGTGGATATAATGTTTCATAAAATTTCGTAATTTGTAGTCATGGGTTGGGCATAAAAGAAAAGACATAACTTGGCATGTGTCCAAGTGTCTTACCTTCACGTATGACAAGACCTAACCTTCGTGATCCTATGGATCTCCTGTTTAATTTTCCTTTCAACTAAAATGCTTCTTATCTTAGAGGTCATGATGATAATTGATGCATTATAGACCGATTTACTAAAAATTCAATTCGACCCATTATCTCACAACGTTGAGAAAATTACTTGGATCTGTTTCAAATGTTTGTATACCGTGGTATGACGATTAAAACATCGATCGTTATTTTGAATGATTGATTCATCTTCTGTTTTAATAATATTCATAACCATCGTCGCGAACTCATTCCAAGATCTTCGCATAGCGTATTATTCGTAGACCGATGGTTGGTCAAAGGAGAAATACATATTCACAAGACATGCGTTAAGGTCGTTTCATATGGTAACGTTTGGGATTCTTAAATTCCGACGGATAACTTTTCTTATCATTGTTGGTCTTATCTTGATTTCTAGACATCACCTTACCACGAAATTACATTCTAGAAGTTGAGATTATAAGTCTAACATACCATGGTAACTCGTCATCATTTTCAATGTTTCCTCTCAACAACGATAGTATCTGGATTATCGTTGGTCGTTTGACTAAGTCAACACATTTCATTCCAATTTGGGAAGATAATCGAGTTGAGAAACTGGCTCGTATTTATATCAATGAGATAATCAGCCGACATGGTGTGCCATTAAACATCATTTCCGGTCACGATGGTCGATTCATCTCTCGTTTCTGGAAAAGTCTCCAATCAGCTCTCGGAACTCAACTGAATCTTAGCACAGCGTATCACCCGTAAACCGACGTTTCATGTTTCAAACCTCACCAATTGCCTCGCCGATGAAAATCTCCACATTCCACTCGACGAAGTCCAGATTGATGAATCTGTGCACTTTATCGAGAAACCTGTGGAAATTATGGATCAGGAAGTCAAACAACTCAAACGTAGCCGGATACCTATTGTCAAAGTCCACTGGGAATCTAAACGTGACCCAGAGTTCACCTGGGAACGTGAGGACCAAATAAAATCTCAGTATCCTCATCTTTTCGTTTCAGCCTCCTTGCGATTAAAATTTCGGGACGAAATTTCCTAAAGCAGTGGAGACTGTAACATCCCGTATTTTTATAAACAATTAAGTTTAATATGTTATTAATTCCAATAATTACAAAAATTATAGTAATAATCATAATAATAATAATAATAATAATAATAACAATGATTTATATAAAAAAATGTATAAAAATTGGATTTATAAGTCCAGGGGCTGAAATTGTAATAAATGAAACTTGCTTTAAAAATTTTAACATGAAATAACAACAAACATAAACCGCAGGGGGGTAAAATGTAAATTTTTTTAACCCAAACCCCCGCCCGTTCACCCTCGGCTTTCCGGCCAAAATTCCGGCCAAGGTCCGGCCGAACGCCGGCGAGTCCCAAAATCATCAAAAAGCATCGTTTTTAATTTCAAAAACCATACCAAATCGTTCGTGGATAAAATTCGAACCTATCAAACACTTTAATTGATTGAACTACAGCTCACAACACCACTAATCGGATCCACTTTATGCTACTACGATTACAACTCACGAACTCCACTCAAAACACTATTATAATCAAATTTAATCAACCGAATCGAACTTTATCTGTGTATAAATCCACGCAACTCTTAATTGAGCTTGAAAAACAACCACACATCATTGTTCGATCATCACCTCTGTTTCGACCTGCAACTCATTCAATCTCCATAATATGAGTTCCAATACACCAAATTAACAGAGGACTTTTGCTTGTCAATAACTTTAGAATGATCTTGCAAAGTTAATTTGATTATAATCAGTGTTTGTTCATCGTTTGGATTCAAGACGACCCGCGACTTGTTCCCTTACATGTTCATCATCAATCGAACTTCAAAACAGGTAATTGAGCACATCATTACACTCGTTTTTACATAGGGATTAAAAGCCCTATGAATCGAATCGTTAACAGAATCGAATTTGGGTTCAATTTTGCTCAAATCAGTTCTAGGGTTCTTCGGATTCGGGGAAGATCTTTGTTTGTGTTTAAATGAATTGCAAACCGTTTGATACCGCGGCCACGGCCTTTGGTTCACTGGTACCCGGTATACTTGCGATTCAGGAGGTCTCGGGTTCGACCCCGGGTACCCCCATTTGTTTTTTTAAAGCCTTATTTCAACTCTTAAAAATAAAGAAAAATACCTAAAAATTATAAAATTTATTTTATAAACTCTGTTTATTTTTAAAACCACCAAATTAATTTTCTGAAATTTATTTTAATATTAATTTATTTATTTTATTATTATCTTTTAAAAACAAATGATTTAATTAGTCGAATTTTTATAAAATGGACTTTAAATAATAATTTAAATTATTAATGGACATTATATTATTTTTAATTATGGATTAATCATGATAAATGTAGGAATTATATTTTCATAAATTATTTACAAATATAATTATAGGTTATTTTTTTTATAAAATATACCTTAATTAATAGATTGCTTGCCTATTTCAGCAGTTATACCTTTACCCAAAGCCAAATCACAAACCATCACTCCCACCTCACAGCAGGACACTGTAAGGGCTAAGTTAGAAGAGGAGGAGCAGCAAAAGCGACATGATGAGGAAATGCTGAAAAGCATTGACAAATGTTATGCTGCTTCGACCTCTATAATAAATATGCAGAAAGAAGCTCTGAGATTATTCACCTTGAAACAAACCTATCAATATGAAAGGGATAAGGTGAGAACTTGGCCTGACCCAAGGGTGTCTTACAGGATAGTCAAAAAGGACATGCCTGTGAGATACAAAAGCCAACTAAAGAGAATCGTAGATGAAGTGATCTCTGTGGCTTTTGTAATAACACCCTGGGAAATAGTAGAGGAATTCGAGAAAGCCTATAGAGCCGGCCGATCATCCTTTTCAATGCTAGATAATAGGGTGGTCAGGAAGGGTCTGGTCTATAAGAGGCTTGAGAATTTCCATAGGAACGAGCTCAATCTGTTGCTGGAGGGTAAACATCCTGATGAGTTTGCATACAGGCAAACCACAACACTTGAGCTCAAAAATGGAAGACAGGTCAAGTTCATCTCAGAGCTGTACGGTCGGGAGGGATTGTTTGAAGGTGAGCCTGAAGACATGTCCAAAGAAGAACAAATGATCTTTCTTCAGGCCTACACCCGAGAATCCTACCGGCTTGTACATGGGAGGTAGATCTCATGGATGGGGAACAGCTCTGTGTCCAATTCCCCAAGACAGAGCTCCCATCCATACTTAGCCAAACAAACACTTGAGACTACCTCTCCGGCCAGTGCTTATCTGGGTCAACTCCTAATCTGATCTAGGAGGAAATAGACCAATCTTTATGCCACCAATAAGTGGGACATCCAATAATTAGAGGTTTTGGCTGCATTGGTTCAGGGGGAGTTTGTTGGACCAAAAGAACCAATGAGCCAAGATCAGGAAAACCTCTAAGTCCCACATGCCACTACAACAACAAGTGAAGACTCTCATCAGCTATTGTGTTCTCTTGCCGGAAGGTCAGAGAGGAACTGAGGACTCTCATCAGCTATTGTGTTCTCTTGCCTGAATGTCAGGCTCGAGAGCATCTTAGTGCCAGCTCTCTGCTGAGATGATGAAGTCTGAAGAACAAATTCTGAAGATCAAAGAACTGAAGATCATCAGCTGAAGATATCAAAAGGCTGAAGATCTAAAGAACTGAAGATCTTCCGAAGCACAAAGTCTGAAGACAAAGACTAAAGACAACAACTGATGATATCTACTGAGATCATCAGTTGTTACATCTTCCGAAGCTGTTCTATCTTCCGAAGCAAAGTCTGAAGAAAAAGACTGAAGACAACAACTGATGATATCTACTGAAGTCATCAGTTGTTACATCTTCTGAAGTAACATCTTCCGAAGTTTCATCTTCCGAAGCCAAGTCTGAAGACCAAGTACTGAAGACAGAGTTTGTCTCAACAACTGAAGAAGTCCTCTTCAGTTGTTGTGGTGGTTTTTCCTTTTCCGAAGTTTATTTGTGTCAGTAGTTGTACAACAGCTGAAGAGAATGTTCTTCAGCTGTTATAGTTTCAGTAGTTTACTTTTGTCAGTACTTAGGAACTTTTGTAAAGAAGATATCAGTTGTTGACATCTTCAGTAGTTTTATGTTTTGTCAGTTGTAATTTGAATATTCAGTGATGTCAGAAAAAGGACATCACGCCCATCCTTTTGCCGCTTATAAAAGGATGGGTAACCATACTGTTTTAATGGCCGAAACGTGCGACCAATAGAACATTTATTGTTTTGCAGAAACTCTTCTCTCTATGTTTATGCTTTAATTTGAAATATCTTTTATGTTCTTGCTTTAATTGCTAATTAATGAGCTAAATCCGCTGCAAACATAATCTAATTGATCAACACGAGAGGCTGAGATCCTGTCAAATGGTATCAGAGCAGGTTAATCATTGATCAATCTTACCATTGATCATTTGAAACTGCTCTTTTGATCTCTCAGTTTGATCGAATTAGCAATTTGCAAGAGTTAGTCATAGAGAGTGAGTTTCTGCTGTTTCCGGCCAAAATCTTGAGATCTTTTGGTGGTTTTGAGTTACGATTGTCGTGTTTAAACTTGTTCTTGACCAAACCCTGAGATGACAACACCAACCAATGATCCTCACAATACTGGTTCCGCAACCAAGCCTCCGATGCTGGTTAGGAACGAGTATAACATATGGCAAAGACGTATGCTGCACCACTTGGCTGTCAACAGTGCTGGTTGTTGGAAGTCAGTGGTGCATGGGCCATACAAGCCTATGGTGAACGTCCCGGAATCTAATGAACAGGTTGCGAAGAAACCTGAACAGTATTCGGACGAAGATCTAAAGCTGTTTGAAATTGATGCTAGAGCCCATGGAATTTTAGCCATGGCCATTCCAAACGAGATATATTCAGGGTTCTTGCATCATGAGTCTGCTCATGACCTATGGGTTGCTCTAAAGAACAATTTGGAGGAACTGATTCGGTCTTAGCAAACAATAGGGAAATCCTTGCCCAACAATATGAGACTTTCTCATATAGAAAGGGTGAGACTCTGACCCAGCAGTTTGAGCGGTTTCTCTTGTTTAATCTCTGAGCTGAAGATGGTTAAACAAGAGTACTCCAAAAGCCAGATGAACAACAGGTTCCTCAGGTCATTGCCTGAGAGATGGGACACATATATCATTGTCCTACGCTCTAGTGCTGACCTTGACACTTTATCTCTCACCCAACTTCATGGGAAACTACTCACTTTTGAGAGAGAGGTAGAGCAAAAGAGGAAGTTGTCATCTTCTGGCAAACTTGCTGATGACTTTGTCCAAGGTAATGCTGCCTTGATAAGTCATGAGTCAGAATATGCTTCATCAGAAAGTTCTTATGATGAGCATATTGATTTCTCTACAAACTCAGAACAAGCTTTTGTTGGTGTTAGTAGTTCAGGAGGTGGTGGTGACAACTTGTGTTTTCTGATGGAGGATTTGAAGGGCATTCCAGATGATGATCTGGAAGAGATGGATATTTTGAACCAAATGGCAATGATAAATATCCGATCTCAGAAGTTCTACAAAAGAACTGGTAGGAAATTCCCAGGACTCTCTGGCAAAACCAAAGTTGGTTTTGACAAGAGCAAGTTGAGGTGTCACAAGTGCCAAAGGCTTGGACACTTTGCAAGAGAGTGTAGATCATCTGGATCTAACTCATCTGCACCCTTTGTGACTTTTCCCAGCAATAGCTCACAGCACAAAGGGCAACCTTCCTACAGTTCTCCCCATCCATCTCAAGCACAAGCACCACCTGCTTATTTTGTGCCACAGGGTCATATGCCTTATTCTTACCCCTGTTACTACATGCCTCAGCCTGGTCAACCTCAAGCATCCCCGGCTCAACCACCTCATGCTCTTCCAGAGCCTCATTCTTCCCAATCTCATCACCACACACAACCTCAACAACAAAGCTTTTTCACCCCAACTGCTGTTGACTGGAGTAGTCTACCAGAAGAGCTATCTGGTCAGGAACCACTACTCCAAGGTGCTGGTCAACATGGTGGTGATCAACCTTTTGGAAATCTTGCTCTGATGGCCCTTGATTCTGCTGAAGGGTCATCATCCAATGCCTTATCTCAGGTATCCACTGAGGCAAAAGCCAAGCTTTGTTCAGAGTCATGCATAGCAGCATCTGCTTCTATTAGAGAAGCAATGTAGCTTTAATAGATAAAATCTTGAGCTTGAGCATACTATTTCCAAAAGAAAAGCTAATTTTGAGGTTGTTCTAAAAGATAAAAATGATGAGATTTACAAGCTTAACTGCCAAATCAAAGATGCTAAAGCTAGGGAAGATGTACTTCTTGAGAAGTACAAAGATCTCAAGGAAACTCTTGCAACCACCCAAGTTGAGTGTGATCGATGGGTGCAATCTTGCAAGGGTTTTGAAATGCTTCTTAGCAAGCAAACAGCTTCCAATGTGAAGTTTGGCATTGGTTATAATCACACTGCTCCTCCCACAGATTTCATTTCAAGAGCAGAAATTGAATCTGATGGGGAGAGCAATAACCAATCCTTCTCATCATGTGACTTACTATCCTCTGAATCAGCATCATCAGAGATAGACTATCACATGACCAAAAGGCTGATCAACTCAGAAGTTGTCACTAGAAGTACTGAAGGTACTGGAGAGCAAGTGACAACATCTGAAGTTCAAACCTCAAATACTGTTAGAACTGAAGAGAAGAAAACTAACAGTAGGAAAGGTTTGAAGACAGCTAGAAAGGATACCAGGAAGGCAGGCACTAGGAAGAAAACTGCTAGTACTGATGTCAAACAGCTGAAGAACAAGTCTTCAGCAGTTAAATCCTCTTCAGCTGATGTTCAGCATAAGATGAAGAAGAAGCCATGTGAGATATGTGGCTTATTCAATCATCTCACTGATGATTGCTGGTACAAAAGGGGTTCCAAACTCAAGCAGAAGGAGAAAATTTCTGAGAGCATCAATAAAATGAAGAGTGAGTTTGAAACCAAGTTTGTACTGGCAACATCTAAGTCTGAAATCCCTAAGCCCAAAGCTAAATCTAAGGTAGGGATTTCTCAGACAACAGCTGAGGTTGCTCAGAAAAAGATGGTACAACATAGGAACTCATCATCAGTAAACTCCAATGTGTCTGAAGAGCTGAAGGTTTTATCACAAAACCAGACACAGTTGGTGATGATGGTTCAGCAACTAGTGGGAAGAGTCAACCACTTAGATGCTCCTATGTTGAAACCACAGAAAAGGAAGTCCAAGCCAAAAGCTTCCTCTTCTGTACCATCTTCTTCACCTCAAGCTGTCACACATAACACACCTGTTAGTGCTACATCTGTAGCTGAGATCAGACCCAAGGCCAAGCAGGTTTGGGTCTCCAAGACTAACTAACACATGGTTGTGTTTGCAGGGTTCTTCAACATGCCAAAGAAGCATCTGGTATGTAGACAGTGGAGGATCCATGCACATGACGGGAAGCAGCTCCCTTCTTAATGACTACTCTCAAGGAAAGAAGGGATTTGTTTCTTTTGGCAATGATGCAAAGGGTTACATCGTCGGAAAAGGCTTTGTTTCCAACGGGGAAATAAGGTTTGATGATGTTAACCATGTGGAGAATCTCAAGTACAACCTCTTGAGTGTCAGTCAAATGTGTGACAATGTAACGTCCCATTTTAGGTAATTTTATAATTTGTGTTTTTAAATAAAATGAGTGGTAAATTAGAACTAACTGAGTTAAGTTAGTATTGTTAGTGTAAATAACTACAAGTAACTAGAGGGGCTACTTTTGCCAATTGAGAAAAATCAAATTATATATATATTAGTAAGGAGGTGTAGAACCTCCTGGACACTCACACACACACTCACGAAGAGAGGAGAACGGGAAGGAGGAAGGAGATCAAGAACCCTAGTCAAATTGAGTCGCGTTCGTGTTGAATTCAAGCTTCTAATTGTGGAATTGAGTTATAAATCATCAAATTTCTGCATCTAACTCATAAGGTGAGTCTTAAATTGGATGTTTTCTTGCTAAGTAGTTAGTTCATGATTGGGGTGTTGAGGAGGAATTCATCTATGATCAAATTAATATGTGTTGAACTTAGAATAGTATGTATTAGGTGTTCTATGTATCATGTATGCCAATTTTGAAACTTGATGGTTTATAGCAAAGTAGTTGTATGAAATATGTTGGGTTATAAATCATGCCCATAAGGTGTTTGATGAAATGCCTCCAAGAAGTTTGAAATATGAAAGGAGGGGCAAAGTGGAAATAGAATGACCGGTGGGTCAATATAAAGTTAATCATGCTTAAAACTAGTCATAAATGGGTCATATGGATTGGTTTATACCATATGTATGTATGTGCTAAATTAATCGTAAACATATGATTAGGTGAAGGGAGTATTAGCAAAGCGGTGAGCAAAGACAAAGGTTGAGTTGAAGCTTGCTTAAGGTAAGGACATTAGCCTTATAACCATATATAGTCTTATCTTTATGATTTTATTATGTGTAATCTTGAGTAAAGGTGAGTTGTGGATAATGACCATAAGTAATGGTTATAGTAATAGTAAGTATACATGCTCGAGTGCATGAATTGGGTTGAAGCTTCATGCGCGTGTGCATGAAATAAATATACCGGTATAGTTCACAGGTGTGTGAACCAAACCTGGAGGGGTTATAACTATATTTAGTTACGGTGGTAACATTTAAATCACTAGTGAGTGATAAACTATATTTTGGCTACTGTGTGTAAGCCTAATTCACCAGTGGGTGATAAACGTGTGGTTTGGCGACTGTGTGTATGTCAAACATAAAGATGTATAGCGAAATGTATAGGTGTGATCCGAATCTAATATGCTAGTCCAAGTTAGTGAATGACTAGCTCGAAAGTGGAATTATGACCCATTCCTAGTTAAATATGAAAGTGTGATTATAGAATGGGTAATAATGTGATAGATGCAAAGAGTCGAAGCTAAGGGAGTTAAGGCTTCTAAATTGAACAAATATAGATGTTGAAATGGATCCGGAATCATTGAAAAGTCGAAACAAACGAAACGGGTCAAAACGTGGAGAAGAACAAAATAACTGAGCCTACCGTAAATTACGGCAGGCACCGTAATTTACGGTAGCCTGGAAAACTAATACGGCAGAAAATTTCTGCCTTACGGTGGGTTTGAGAATCCATGGGTACCGTAATTTACGGTACCCACCGTAACTTACGGTGGGTTTAACTGGTTACTTGTGTTTTCGATTGATATTTTAAGCCCCAAATCACCTCCTAATAACCTGTAAAGTAAGTATAAGAGTCCTTACTTAGTTCTAATGGACTAATGTGATAAAAGTGGTTGTTTTGTAGGAATTGTCCAAGAAGGCAAAGGTGATCGATGAAGATGCTTGTGGATCGAACAATGAGTTGCTAACTAGTTCTTTTAACCAAACTTAGCGTTATGTAAATTACATAAATGTAATTTGAGGTGTGTAAAACGTAATAGTGTGTTGACGTAGTCATGGGTATGTGTAATAGAGTTTTAAAAGTAGAGATTTTAACTGGGACCTAAACTAAAAATCTTTTACACCTCAAACAGGTTTTATAAATTATGATAATAAGGTGGTGTGTTACAGACAAAGGCTATGTTGCCTTTTTCACAAGCCAGAACTGTAGGATTCTGTCATCCAAAGTTCTGAGTTTGATTGACAAGGCAGTGGATGAACACACTCTCCTGAAGGCCAACAGGACAGGAAGAGTGTATGCCTTAGATCTTTCCAAAAAGATGGATCTAAAAGGCCATCCTTGCCTATTCTCCAAGGCATCTCCTCAAGAGTTTACACTATGGCATAGAAGGCTGGGTCATGTTAATTTCAAGAACATGAATCAGCTTATAAGCCATGGTTTAGTAAGAGGATTGCCTCTGAAGGAGTTCAAATGTGAAGATGACTGCACTGCTTGCTTGAAAGGAAAACAACACAAAGTTTCATTCCCTTCAATAGAAGAACCTAAGTCCACTGCCTGCTTACAACTTCTGCACATGGATCTCTTTGGTCCTGTCAGAGTGATGAGCATGGCAAAGAAGAAATACTGCCTGGTAATTGTGGATGATTACTCCAGGTTTGTATGGACTTTCTTCTTGCACTCCAAGGATGAAGCAGCAAAGACAATAATGAACTTTGTGTTACAAGTAGAAAAGCAGTATTCCCTACAGGTCAAGTGTGTGAGGAGTGACAATGGAACAGAATTTAGAAACCACACACTTGATGACTTCTACCTGTCTAAGGGAATTAGAAGGCAGTTTAGCATTCCAAGAACTCCTGAACAGAATGGAGTGGTGGAAAGAAAGAACAGGACCCTCATTGAAGCAGCAAGGTCAATGTTGGCTGACTCAGGGCTGCCACTGACCTTTTGGGCTGAAGCTGTCAATACAGCTTGCTATGTACAGAATAGAGCCTTAGTAAATAAGAGGTTGATGAAGACTCCCTATGAAGTTCTTCATCATTTGGCCCCTCTTATTTCATTCTTTAGAGCCTTTGGGTGTCCTTGTTTCATTCTCAACACTAGCAACCCACGCCATAAGTTTGCTAGTAAGGTGGATGCAGGGTACTTTGTTGGTTATTCATCAACTTGCAAAGCATACAGAGTCTTCAACTGTAGAACCAAAGGGGTTGAAGAAACTTTGCATGTTAAGTTCAATGAATCTCCAAAGGACAAGATTCCACAAAACCCTGTGGAGATGTTTGATCTGGACATACTGCAATATGTTCCTTATCAACCTCCATCTGTTGAGCCTGTCAACAGATCTCCACCTGGTGGTACTGAAGATGATGAAATCAGTACTCACCTCTTCAAGTTCAGTGACAACCTGCCTAATTCCACTGAACCTGATGCTCCTGTAGCCTCAGCAGCTCCATCCACTACAAATGCTGATGAGATTTCTGCTTGCTCTACTTCATTTGAGCTGCCATCCTCTACATGGTTTCAGGAATCTCCATCACCATCTGTTGCTGCTTGATGGGTCTACAAACACTTGCACAGATATCATAGTTTATCAAGAGCTCAAGAATCACCCCACTTCACAAATCATTGGTGATATTCATGCTGGAGTTTCAACCAGGAATCAATTGTCCAACTTCTGCTTCTATGCTCTCTTCATCAGTCAGCAAGAACCAAAGAACTATCATATTGCTTTATGAGACAATGGATGGGTGGAAGCTATGCAGCTTGAGCTACTTCAATTTAAGAAACAGCAAGTGTGGGAGCTTGTTCCATTACCCAAAGGTAAGTGTGCTATAGGCACCAAGTGGGTATTCAGGAACAAAACAGATGAGAAGGGCCAAATTGTCAAGAACAAGGCCAGACTGGTTGTTCAAGGGTTTGCACAGGAGGAAGGAATCGATTATGATGAGACCTTTGCACCTGTGGCCAGACTAGAAGCAATTAGACTGTTCTTAGCTTATGCTGCCTTTCACAGTCTCAAGGTTTATCAAATGGATGTCAAAAGTGCCTTCCTATATGGAAAAATCAAAGAAGAGGTTTATGTGTGTCAACCACCAGGCTTTGAGGACAATAAACATCCTGATTGGGTGTACAAGCTTGATAAGGCTCTTTATGGGCTGAAGCAAGCACCTAGAGCCTGGTATGAGACACTCTCAACCTTTCTTCTAGAGAACAAGTTCACTAGAGGCACCATTGATAAAACCTTATTCATCAAGACTGTGGGACAACATAAGCTCCTTGTTCAGATTTATGTTGATGATATCATCTTTGCATCCTCTGATCCAAAGTTGTGTGATGAATTTACAAAGCTTATGAAGCTGAGATTTGAAATGAGTGCTATGGGAGAATTACAGTACTTTCTGGGCTTGCAAATCAAACAACTGGATGATGGAATCTTCATCCATCAGTCCAAGTATACCAAAGAGTTGCTGAATAAGTTTGATTTACAATCCTGTAAGCCATGTTCTACTCCCATGAGCAGCATCACACAACTAGATGTTGATCAGAAAGGTAAAGCGGTTGATGAAACCCTTTACAGATGTATGATTGGGTCCTTGATGTATCTTACAGCTTCTAGACCAGACATCATGTTTTCAACATGTGCTTGTGCTAGATTTCAGGCTGCACCTAAAGAATCCCATTTGATTGCAGTCAAAAGGATCTTTAGATATCTGCAAGGTACCCAATCACTAGGACTTTGGTATTCAGCTGGGCATTCATGCAAATTAGTTGCTTTCTCTGATAGCGACTATGCTGGATGCAAAGTCACCAGAAAATCCACTTCTGGTGGTTGCCAATTCCTAGGCAATTGTTTAGTTTCTTGGCAGAGTAAGAAACAACATCAATTGCTACATCCACTGCTGAAGTGAGTATATTGCTGCTGCAAGCTGTACCTCTCAGATACTCTGGCTTCAGAACCAACTTCTGGATTATGGCATTACTGAGACTAAGACTCCATTATTAATGGATAGTGCTTCGGCTCTTTGTATTGTTAAGAATCCAGTCCAGCACTCTAGGACCAAGCATATTGAAATCAGACATCATTTTATTAGGGATTGTTATGAGAAAGGTCTGATTGATCCTAAGTTTGTACCTAGTGCTGATGAGCTTGCAGACATTTTTACTAAGCCATTAGATAGTACCACATTTCAAAATTTGGTACTAAGGCTTGGTATGCTGCAGCTTGATTGATTTGACCTATGCTGATGCTCTCAAACTCACAACTACTGAAGAGCAAAGGTCAAATACAAGTACTGATGAGTAATTTAGTCTTCAGCCCTTTCACAACTACTGAAGACTAAAATAACTCAAAGTACTGATGTACTTAATTTATTGTAAACAACTGATGTGTAATCTTACACAAGTACTGAAGAACGAACTTTGTTCACAAGTACTGATGTGTAATCTTACACAAGTACTGCAAAATTTGTTCACCAGCTCGGAAGACTATTTCATCAGCACTTGTGAACATCTGATCACAAGAGCTGAAGGCAAATATTCTCCAGAGCTGAAGGGTCAATGAAACATCTGAAAGTCAGCCAAAAGGAGCTGATGAGTAAATGTAGAGGCCAGTATGAAACAACTGATTTGACAGAAACAGCTGATGAGAAATTTCACATCAGCTGATACCAACAGCTGCTGTTTCATATCCAAACAACTGAAGGACAAAACCATGTCTTCAGTAGTTTCACAACTACTGATGACTAACACCAAGTCCTCAGCTGTTTACACCTGAAGCAATATCATGTCTTCAGTAGTTCACAACTACTGATCTCAGTAGTTCACAACTACTGAAGGCTAACACCAAGTCTTCAGTTGTTACAACGTCTGAAGAAGACTACTAGGTTATCAGTAGTTCATAACTACTGAAGATAGTAATTCTTCCGACGTTTACAACTTCCGAAGGACAAAACCAAGGTCTCAGTAGTTTCAACTACTGAAGATTAATACCAAGTCCTCGGAAGTTACAAACACTGAAGGTTAAAACCACGTCATCAGGTGTTATAACAACTGATGACTAACACCAAAACCTTCAGTAGTTTTCTTTCAACCTTTAGCCTACCCTATAAATATCTTACTTTCAGAGCATTTACTTCACTTGCCCTAATCTTACCAAACCCTCTGAAATTCCCACACACACCTTTAATGGCGTCCTTGCACATAAAGCCTAGACACAACTGTGTCGCACATCTCACTAAATTGCCATTATGGCCCAAGTTTCACAATGCCGTCGATCTCATGCACGACTCCCCATACAAAACGGCATTTCTCATCAACCCCACCATATACACCGACTCCTTGACGGAGTTTTGGACAAATGTGACCGTCCACACTGGAGAGCATGATGGCGAGGTCTCTCTCCGGTCCTCCGTCAACGGCCATACCGTGGTTATCAATCCAGCTACTATACGCCAAACCCTAAAGCTGGAAGATGCCACCTACCCAACCTCCTACCCCAAAGGTACCCTGGATCTATCATTCTCATCCAACGACTACCAGGGTAACCTATCAGCCTCTACCTTGTTGAAGAAACATTTCCCTGACCCTCAACGATTGATCTTTCACATGGTGAATGTTTGTCTGGCTCCTAAAACCTCTTCGTGGGACCAGATGTCAACAAGGTGGCAACAGGTATTGTATTCTATCCTTGAGAAACAACCACTAAATTTTACTGATATTTTATTTTTGGAACTCAAGGACATGGCCACAAAATCTTTTTCTAACCGTTGGAACTTGTATCCACGGTTCATAATGGCCATGATCGAATACCAGCTTCAGGCTGAGGGACTAGTTGGCACTGGGGTCCCTGCCATGGCTGTTCTAGCCGAGGTATACTCCAGGCACAACACTGACCACACACTCAAACAGGCTGGCCGGCTGCGAAAACCCACGCAGCAGGAACCCACAGCCTCCACCTCAAAATCCAAAGTCCCCACCAAGCCAAAAGCCAAAAAGAAGGTCACAAAGGCTACTCAGGGAGATGAGTCCCCTGAGGATGCCCCTGCAACACAAAGGCAGGATGTGCCGGCTGGTTCGATTCTCCCAGCAGGTACCACGACTCCACCCACCGCAACCGCACAGGCTTCCTCTCAACAGGAGCCTGATGTAGCCAATATAGGGGCAACCACATTACTGGGGTCTATCTCACTTGAGAAGACTGCCATTGAAGAGCACAGTCCTCCCCATGTGCATACTGCTTCTAGCCCATATACTGATGAGACCGCCCCACTAAGCCCAACATTGGCAATAGCCAAAGTGCTGACCGATCTGAGCACTCCACAACCCTCTCCCCAGAAACCTATTACACCTGGGGAGACTCCAACCGAAGAGGGGGTGGGTACAAGTGCCGATGGGAGCCCACAGCACAGAGAATCCGTTCAATCTCCCAGTGTGGTTAGGGAGATAGAACAATCTGGTGAGGCTGCCACTTCCTCTGCATCAACATCTGAGCAGGGTGAAGCTGGTAACATCACTAAGACCTCACCAGAGGCAATGGCCGATGATGGATCCAATCCGGAGGCTAGAAGTCCCCAGTACCATGAACAAGGGGCACATGTCATTACTGAGCCACACTCAGGACATGTACATCCTGACACTGTCAGGAGGTCAGGTGATTCAGCTCATGCTGATGATAACCTGAGCTTCTTCTATGATGTAGTCGCTCAAAACACTATCCTAGAGGATGAGATAAGCAGACTCAAAGAGCTGCTTGCTCAGATGACTCAGGATAGAAGTCCATCTGCCACCACTACCCAACAGATGGCACCTTCACCCGAAGGTCTCACAAACACTAAGCCAACCCCACAAACTCGGCCACCAGCCCCTGCTTCTGGCACTAGCTCTCAGGGTCAGAACCCCCCTGAGCAGCTGGATGCTATCTTCCAGAAATCCCTACCTCTCATCACACCCATACTTCAAAATATAGTAATTCAGACCCTTGATGAGAGGCTTCCCACGTACATACAACCCTTGGTGGAGGTTGCCGTTTCTAAGGCACTTGCTGATAGTCAAACCCCAACCAATGCACCCAAAAAGGGGGAGACATCAGTGCAAGCCAAGAGGAAGAGGGGTGAGGAAGAGGGAGAGGCAGAGAAAGAGGTGGTGGTTGAGAGGGAGTTGGTTGAGGAGACTGGGAAGGTGAGGGAGAAGGGGAAGAGGAAAGAGAGGGAGGTAGAGCCAATAAAAGTGACTGACATCCAAAAGGATTTCAGTGTCACTGATAAGAATAAGGGAAAGGGAAAGAAGGTGGCTGATCCTGATCTAGCAGCCCTTGTCAAGGAGGCTGATGCTGAACATACCCGTTCAATGAACAAAGTCATTGAACAGCTGTTCAGGCAAGGCTTTGACAAGGACACTGCCTTGCTAGATCAAGAGATCAGGAATATGGAGAAGAGGGAGATTAAGTACCGATGGACTACTCTTAGCCAAGAGGAAAGACAAAAACTTGAGGCTATGAGTAGGTTCACTTCGAAGTACCTGGGCAGACCAGTCCTTGATGTTAAGGCATGGACCAGGGACAGACTCTTGGCAATAACCACCAAGATCTGTTCAGCTAGTGATTTTACCAAGGGACTGGTCGCATAGGCCCTATCTGAAGCCGGTGCTGGGAACAGGACACTGCTAGTCAAGCTAACCAAACCAGCCCTTATCTCTAGGCTGCTAGCAGTGCCTGCCAACATTCCCACACCAACCACCAAACCACAACCCACAAAACCAACCCCTTCACCACCAAAACCCACAGCCAATGATCCACCCTTGATGAAGAAGAGAAGGGTGTTGAGGCTGCAAGAAGAAGAGGAGGATGAGGAGGATAGCTTGCCTATTTCAGCAGTTATACCTTTACCCAAAGCCAAATCACAAACCATCACTCCCACCTCACAGCAGGACACTGTGAGGGCTAAGTTAGAAGAGGAGGAGCAGCAAAAGCGACATGATGAGGAAATGCTGAAAAGCATTGACAAATGTTATGCTGCTTCGACCTCTATAATAAATATGCAGAAAGAAGCTCTGAGATTATTCACCTTGAAACAAACCTATCAATATGAAAGGGATAAGGTGAGAACTTGGCCTGACCCAAGGGTGTCTTACAGGATAGTCAAAAAGGACATGCCTGTGAGATACAAAAGCCAACTAAAGAGAATCGTAGATGAAGTGATCTCTGTGGCTTTTGTAATAACACCCTGGGAAATAGTAGAGGAATTCGAGAAAGCCTATAGAGCCGGCCGATCATCCTTTTCAATGCTAGATAATAGGGTGGTCAGGAAGGGTCTGGTCTATAAGAGGCTTGAGAATTTCCATAGGAACGAGCTCAATCTGTTGCTGGAGGGTAAACATCCTGATGAGTTTGCATACAGGCAAACCACAACACTTGAGCTCAAAAATGGAAGACAGGTCAAGTTTATCTCAGAGCTGTACGGTCGGGAGGGATTGTTTGAAGGTGAGCCTGAAGACATGTCCAAAGAAGAACAAATGATCTTTCTTCAGGCCTACACCCGAGAATCCTACCGGCTTGTACATGGGAGGTAGATCTCATGGATGGGGGAACAGCTCTGTGTCCAATTCCCCAAGACAGAGCTCCCATCCATACTTAGCCAAACAAACACTTGAGACTACCTCTCCGGCCAGTGCTTATCTGGGTCAACTCCTAATCTGATCTAGGAGGAAATAGACCAATCTTTATGCCACCAATAAGTGGGACATCCAATAATTAGAGGTTTTGGCTGCATTGGTTCAGGGGGAGTTTGTTGGACCAAAAGAACCAATGAGCCAAGATCAGGAAAACCTCTAAGTCCCACATGCCACTACAACAACAAGTGAAGACTCTCATCAGCTATTGTGTTCTCTTGCCGGAAGGTCAGAGAGGAACTGAGGACTCTCATCAGCTATTGTGTTCTCTTGCCTGAATGTCAGGCTCGAGAGCATCTTAGTGCCAGCTCTCTGCTGAGATGATGAAGTCTGAAGAACAAATTCTGAAGATCAAAGAACTGAAGATCATCAGCTGAAGATATCAAAAGGCTGAAGATCTAAAGAACTGAAGATCTTCCGAAGCACAAAGTCTGAAGACAAAGACTAAAGACAACAACTGATGATATCTACTGAGATCATCAGTTGTTACATCTTCCGAAGCTGTTCTATCTTCCGAAGCAAAGTCTGAAGAAAAAGACTGAAGACAACAACTGATGATATCTACTGAAGTCATCAGTTGTTACATCTTCCGAAGTAACATCTTCCGAAGTTTCATCTTCCGAAGCCAAGTCTGAAGACCAAGTACTGAAGACAGAGTTTGTCTCAACAACTGAAGAAGTCCTCTTCAGTTGTTGTGGTGGTTTTTCCTTTTCCGAAGTTTATTTTGTGTCAGTAGTTGTACAACAGCTGAAGAGAATGTTCTTCAGCTGTTATAGTTTCAGTAGTTTACTTTTGTCAGTACTTAGGAACTTTTGTAAAGAAGATGTCAGTTGTTGACATCTTCAGTAGTTTTATGTTTTGTCAGTTGTAATTTGAATATTCAGTGATGTCAGAAAAAGGACATCACGCCCATCCTTTTGCCGCTTATAAAAGGATGGGTAACCATACTGTTTTAATGGCCGAAACGTGCGACCAATAGAACATTTATTGTTTTGCAGAAACTCTTCTCTCTATGTTTATGCTTTAATTTGAAATATCTTTTATGTTCTTGCTTTAATTGCTAATTAATGAGCTAAATCCGCTGCAAACATAATCTAATTGATCAACACGAGAGGCTGAGATCCTGTCAAGATTAGACTAAAAAATTATTATTATCACTATTCTTATTCTTATTATTATCTATATTATTAACTTTATTAATATTACTATATCATTATGAATATAATTCGGTAATAATACAATTATTATTATTATAATTATGATTATGATTATTTTATTTTATTATTAATAACAATACCATTATTATTATTAATATCAATATTAGTAATATTATTATTACGTGGTGTTGTTTGTGTATCAAATCGTGTGCGTCAAACCGAATCGACCCGAATCTGACCAAATGTATTTATTCGTATTGAACACATTTTAAAGACTTAATTACAATTAATAATAGGTGTTGATCGTGTTTGATCGTGCATTGCCCTTATTCTTTAAAGCTCTTGTTCATTTCATTACATCTCAATTCAAGGTGAGTTTCGTGGCTCCTTTTTATGCTTATACAAGTTTTCAATATTTTCAATCATGGGGGAAAAGTATGCTCACCCGTTTTCGATGCTGTACAATCTTACATACAATTTTCATACTTGGAATCAACGTGATACTGTTTCACATACATACATACATGGTGTTATTCTATGAATCATCTTACAACCATTAATTCCTGGTTTGGAACCCGCGGATAGGTATTGGTAGTACTACTGGGTTGACACCCCCACCCTTGACGATTGGTTAACTTGTGAGTTACCAACCCAGCTGCCAGCAATCTGGCCTTGGGTGAATATATTCCGTCTAGTTTATATGCATACGTCATTAGGTTTGGTTGTCTAAGACACATGTTATGTGATTTTGCTTGCTTATAACTGTATGCACGGTATTCCACATCAAAATTCTATACAGCATCAATTACTTGTTTTCAATTCAAACATGCGGAACTCACCAACATTATTGTTGATATTTTTGCGCATATCTTTTCAGGTGATCATAATCAAAGAGGATAGCTAGAGCCGATGCCTTAACAGAGACCCTCAGGATGTCAATAGACTTGCATTAGTGTTGTCTTTCATTTGCTTTAGTATTTGAACAATGTGTATCTTGGATTATTGAATTAATAGACTATGATAGTCGTGGAACTGGCTAACCACGACACAAGTCACCATTGTGTCGGGCGACGTCATGACACGAGGATTATTGCATATATTATGTGTCTGTAAATTTACCAAGTGTTATGACGATCCCGTCTGTCGCATCCTCATGTTTGCGCTATAAGCGGGGGTGTGACAGGTCCCGGGTTCGACCCCGGGCAACCTCACTTATTTTTTAAAGCCTTTTTGCAACTTTTAAAATATATAAAAATACCTAAAAATTATAAAAATAATTTTTATAAACTTCCCTTCTTTTAAAAAAGCTATCTAATGGATTTCTGTAAAATTATTTCCTTAAATACCTTAATAATTTTTATATAAAAAATATATAAAAATTTCTAAAAATTACAAAAAATAACTTTTATAAATTTTGTTTATTTTAAAAGTTATCAAGTAAATATAAAGACTACCTAAATATATTTAATTATTTTTAGATAATAAATAAATAAATAAAAACTTGTAAACGTTACTTATTTGATAAGATAAATACAAATTAGATTTTATAAATTTAATTATAAAATCTTACGAAATTAAATACAAACTTACATATTTAAATAATGTCTAAAATTTATTTAGAACATAATGATATGTTAAAATTATTATTAAATTTATCAAATATTATGAAATGCAAAATCTTTAGTTATTAAAGAATTAGCAAAAATAATTAAATGATTTAATTATATGTTTATAACAAATCCCAGAAAACCAAACCCTTGATCAATTGAACACCAGGTTCAAGATCTAACTTATTTAGGTTATGAATTTGTATCTATTTGCTTATGTGAATTATAATTCCTTAGGAGGAATTTATTAGCTTGTCAACACCACACAAGAACTGAGGTGAGTTCATACTTAACTATTCCCCTTTTTTATCATTTAAATGTTTTGGGGAGGAATACATGTTGTAATTGAAATTTCAAACTATTTTTGTGTATTATGTTAATATAATAATCGATTACATTTATGATTACATATGGTTACAATGAAAATCCTTCTTTGTATACTGGACTATAAACAAGCAGGGATCTTTTGGATAGTACTATCGGGGAGTGACTTACCCCCACAAAGGTTTGGACATGTGGTCCTTATCAAGATGCACAAAGATCTTATTAGTCATTCGGGATGACTGTTCTGTGTTGAGAAGGCAGATGTGCACTATGTAAAGTTTGCCATTATAGTTCAACTTACAACCCATATGAGGATAAATGTAAAGAGAGGATTCGAGCCCTCTGATCTAAAATTATTATAACTAATATAATATACACATAAAAAGGAAAAGGGAAAATTAACTATATTACATGGGCAATTCCTATGTGAAGGTTTTGTTGGCTTGTACTTAGTAAGTATGTGGGATAGCGAGTTCACCTTATAAAAGGGTTCCGACAGGCTATTCATATACAAATAAACTATGATACATGGGTAAATCTTATGTGAAGGATTTGTTGGCTTGTACTTAGTAAGTATGTGGGATAGCGAGTTCACCTTATAAAAGGGTTCCGACAGGTTATTCATATACAAATAAACTATGATACATGGGCAAATCCTATGTGAAGGATTTGTTGGCTTGTACTTAGTAAGTATGTGGGATAGCGGGTTCACCTTATAAAAGGGTTTCGACAGGCTATTCATATACAAAGTGATACCAGTGAGTAGTTTATACTCACACTTTTACAGTAAGTCCTACTTTGATGATAATTAATGGTTTATCATTTATGTTTTACTTACCTATGAACTCACCAACCCTGTGTTGACACTTGATTTTACATGTATTCTCAGGTATCTACTAGGAGTTTATGGACATGCACATAGGATCATATAAGAGCTTAAGATACATATTGCTTATTATTTGAGATATGATTAGACGTTGTAGAAGAACATAAAAGGCTCGGCAAAACAACAAAAGCGAAATGAAGAAGTCAAGCGAAATCTCATCTCACGCGACAAGAAGCGCTCGCGCGAAAGCAAGAACCGCGCGAAAAGCCTGTCTCGTGCGAGAACTGTTTATTTTAGTATAAATTTGTAATTTTCGCTTTTGTAGCTAAGTTTTTCTCAGTTTTTCATTTTAGTCAGATCAATTTCGCTTTGTATTCATTCTGTGCATTTTCGCACAAGATTGTAATCATTCTGATTATCAATTGAAAGTGTTTTGATTCATTGTTTGTCTTCTTCCAATCTCACTTATATTCTGCGTTCGTGAGATTGAGATCTTGGTTTGTATTCTTGGGAATTTGACCGGGTTTTACAGACGTATTGTTAAGAAACAATATATCTTTTATTTCCGCTACGCATAATATTTATTACTCTGAATATCAATGGAATGGTTATCTAAAATTCATCATATAGATAACTGCATATCATGTGTGACTAATATGTTCGATCCTGTTTGCTCACCCCTCTGTGATAAATTCCAGACCCGGAATTTGAGGGTGTGACAACAAATATATATGTTATATGCATTTTTATAATTATATACTGAAAATATTATAGTGAGGACGAAGTCCTTATTGTAGGGTATTGAATTACTTTTTAAAAGTCAGAGCTGTCCTTGTTGTATTCGTTGACTATCCTTGCTGTAGAGCTGTAGCCACGGGGCTTTGGCGAGGAATATTCAGCGAGGACATGTTCTCGCTGTACATATGTAGTGAGGACATTCTAACATTTAGAGAGGACTTTTGTCCTTACTGAATGTCATTTTTCTTGTAGTTAATTGATAATTAAGATACTTCTTAGGCTGTGTGACCTAATAGGATCTCAACTTGAATCCCATCACTTTCTCCTAGAAAAGGTTTCTTACGTCGTTCAAGGAAGTGTTTCTTACTTGAGGTTTTCTTTAGATGATCAAACAGTTAATTAGGATCTCGCTTTTGTATTCCTAAGTGGTTGGTAATTGAACTTATACATGTTATTCGAGATACATTCACATTGATTTCACTTTCCACATATGAGTGGCACATACATTTTAAGCGGATATGCAAATGCAATGTCATTTCATGTAACCTCTACTGTTGCCCTACATTTTAAGCGGATATGCAAATGCAATGTCATTTCATGTAACCTCTACTGTTGCCCTACATTATTCATTTCAGCACTTCAATAAGAGATAATAGCTTGACGTTTGGAAGAACACACTAACATATTAGCACATAACTAGTGTATGAATATGCTATAAAACTATAGTTGTGGAGGCAATTAATGGTAGTAGCACATGATAAAAATGCCTTTCATGTAACGGGATACGCTATATTGCATGAAAATACATATATAGACAAACACATTGGACTACGTATGAAATGTCAAATAAGATGATCATTAAGTACTATAAGTTCTTGCATGAAAATACATATATAGACAAACACGTTGGACTACGTATGAAATGACAGATAAGGTGATTGTTAAGTACTATAAGTTCTATCAAGAGTTCAAAATACTATGGGGTCTTTGATTTTCCATGTAGGACCAACTCTAGCATTGGTGTTAGGATGAGTAAAATTCGATTGACAGGATTTAAAATGTCTTGATCAGCTTACTAATTTTGAGTGAGAAACATCTCTTTAGTGTTGCTAGTAATGCTAATCCCTAAAATAGTGAATGTGGCGCAAGTCTTTCATGGCAAACTCAATACTAAAATAAGTGATGCATCACATATATATCAACTTAAAGAGTAGAACCGTCATCAATAATAATATCATCGACATACATGTTGATAAGTAAATAAAGAAGAGTCACAATGATTATCTAAAACAACAATAGTACCCTCGTATATGTGTCAAATGTTGATACCAAACTCAAGGATTTTGTTTAAGGCCATATGAAGACTTCTAAAAGAGACATATATGACCGGGTAACAAGTTTCTATAAATTCTAGAGGGTGGTGCATGTAGGCTTTCTTGTTAAGCAAGCCATAAAGGAATGCATTTTTGATTCAATTGATGAATATACCAAGAACAAGATACTGCCAAGCTTATATGAATGTTAGTCGATAAGACAACTGGGCTAAATGTCTTCTCACAGTTAACACTTATAATACCCGTAAAAAAAAAATAATAATAATAATAATATAATAATAACAATAATAATGATAATAATAACAATTTACAAAATTTATTAAAAATGTTTTAATAAGTCCAGGGGGTGAATTGTAATTTTTGAAAACTGTTTTATAAACCTTTAACCACAAAATAATAAAAGAAATAAGTTGAGGGACCATTCTGTAATTTTTTTTTTTTTAAATACTCCACCACCGCCGTCGGCCACCTCCGGCCACTCGCCGACCGTTTTCCGGCGACCCCCAATCTCCAAAACCACCCCGTCTTCAACAAAATTAAAACCCCCGACAAACCCACATGATAGATTCGAACTCAACCCACACGACAATTTAAAAATCCAGTCGATGGTGCGATCTAACTACTCCCGATCGTGGTCGGCTTCTTTACAACCTGGAATCGCATTCAAACCTTAATGATAATCGAATTAATCATATACACACAATGATACAATGATTACTAAACGGACAACACTCGCAATCGCATCTAAAAACACACAAACACACCATTTCGAAACCCATCTCGCCGCGGACCTGCAACTCGTTGAAACCTCAATCCGACCCTTCAAAAAACTCGAATTAAACAGAGGGTTTTCATCTGTGAGTTCATTCAAAGCTTCCTACCAATTTAATTTGGTTTTCATCAAGGATTGGTCACCATCGAGCACCATCTGAGCCGCGACCTGTTCTTCATCGTCCCTCTCGTTTTAACTTCACATCAGGTAAATTGAACATACCTACACACTCGATTATAGACTAGAATGAAAGCCCTATGAATTTGAGCATTAACAACAACGAATCGAACTTCAATTTGATCCAAATTGAAACTAGGGTTCTTAGATTTGGGGGAAACTGGGATTAAGTGCTTAAAAGGAATTGGGGATGAGTTCTAATCGATTTGGAGCCTTTGGCTCACTGGTTCGGGTGTGGGATTATGGGGAGGAGGTCACGGGTTCGAACCCGGCCCTCTCCCAATATTTTTTTTAGGTCTTTTTAATACTTTAAAAAATACAGAAAATTTCCTAAAAATTATAAAAATAATTTTTATAAACTCTGTTATTCTAAAGATTATTAAATTAACTCCTGGAAATTTATTTCTTTTAAAACCTTTATAAAACAATATAACGAAGGAATTTAGTTTAATTATTTTTATGGATTCGTTTAAATAAATAGTAAAATTGTGATTAACCATAAAACTTCTTTTATAGAAGTACCTAATTAATTCCTGTAAGTTAGTTTATTAAAACCTTATATAAATTGTTAACGAACGTTGTAAATAGTTATATTTGTTTAAAAATAAGCTTCAAATAGTCGATATAGTCCCGTAATTTACAGCCAACTTACGGAGGCCATAACTTTATCATAACAGATCCAAATCAGTTAAACTTTATGTCCATGACGAAGTTCGTCGAAAGACGAATCTGTTGGTATATAAAACATCGAAAACCTCATTCGTTTAGACCTCCAAATAGTCGTTTTCGTAACAGCTAGCAGTTCTGCGCAGCTGTAAAGATCCACGTTTTTCTCATATTTCGGTAATCCAAATCAGAAACTTTTCTAAATGAAAGTTGTTCAGAACTCACTAATCTAGTAAACTGGAGATTTTCAGAATTTTTAAACGTCGTTTAGTATTTTTAACGAGTGCGAAAAGACAGAGGCAGAACTGGAATTTTTCAAACTGTAATTTGCGTTACGTTATCGTAGGTTCTCACGGCGTTAACCGAGCCTAGACTTTGTTTCTGATTATTGTCATTCGTATAAGGTACGGATTCCGACCTTTCCCTCTCGTAGCATGAATACCTCTCGTTCTTGATCGGTATTTTGAATTCTTAACTTGACTGGTTGGTTATTAAATCCATAAGATTATTGTTATAAGTGTTTATTGTATAGTTGATATTGTTTGCATGTGATAGCCTTTATCTGCTTTGTACTCATTGTCACATGCTTCCTAAATGATTGATTATAGCTAGTAACCTTGGTTAAGGGTTATGAGCTCTAGTGTAACTTATTGTGTTATATTGACTTGATTGTATTATTGACCTCCATACCCGAGCACATCCACCTATGGGGACATAGGGCGTCATTGTGGCACAAGTGACGTGCTCTATCTGTGGCAGAGCGATTAGACCACAGCGTCTCTACATTATTATTATGTGCTAAGTTGTTACACATATTGATTATTGTTAAAGGAGGCGTATGGATCGATCCTAGGATATCATTGTTATTGTTTATTGGTGAGATGGTTAGGTGTGTGTGCCCACATTCCTATCTCACATATTGGTGCATTAGAACTGCAGCTAATGTACACATTATTAATTGTTATTGTTATTGGCTCATATGGGTATTCCTTTTAGATGATCATTATCATTTGATTTTCAACTTGATCATCTCATTGTTATCATTATCGATCATTGTATTGCTATCGTTATTTCCGTTACTGAGCATTCTTTGGCTCAGCCGTATTTTCTTTTGTTGTTTTCTCTTATGTTTATAGCAGGTACTCAAGGGGCTCAGGGGAACGAGTGAAGAGTGTTAACTCAAGAAGTTAGGATGAGAATAATTGGATCAAAAAGACTTAATAGTATTTTGATTTTAAGACTTTATTTAAGTTATTTGGATCTATGTAAGGATTTATGTGTATCTTAGTACTTTAAACTTATCGTTATGAACCTCTGATTTACTGTTTGTGTGACACGTCAGCCCTACCCGGGTTGGGGTGTTACAACACTGGTACGTTGGCTTTTTCTATTATAATTAACTGAACTTTTAACCCAACTAAAGACCCATCATGAAGCTTGTGTTTGTATAACCTACATTAACACTTGGAGTCTTGGGATAATAGAATGAAAATCAAAATTTTAAGAAAACACCATATGCATCCAACAAAACTTAACGGCATACCAATAGGATCTTGTACGGCCTAGAAGTGGACGTGGCGTCCAGTAGTTCGTCCTGTAGATTTGTACATCTAATTAAGAAAGAATAAACTTAGATAACATGTTTGGTGGTTAAAGAATAAACTTAGATAACATGTTTGGTGGTTACGGCTAAAAAAGATAAAAGAATAGCATTAGAGAGGAGATTGAGGGAGAACAAGAATCATTTTTAACTACATACCATGAAGTGTTTGTATATTTTCGTGTCTCTCAACAACTGATTTACATGTGTATATATAAGGATAGTTTGGCAAACTCTAATGCTTAACCTTATAATAAACTAGTATTGGACCCTTGCATGTTGTCGCGGGGATATTTATGTAGCGTCGTGGAATCCTATCAGCACAAAAAGTAAGAAATCATAAACATGATTCCTATGTCGAAATGTTATAATTGTTTTAAACATAAAAGTACATCGATGTAATATGTCAAGCAACGATTATATAAAAAGACCAGTTTGGTTTATATATATATATATATATATATATATATATATATATATATATAAAGACCAGTTTGGTTTATATATATATATATATATATAAATAAATTACGTGATAGACCAACAATAGTTATAAAAAACATATGTATCGATAATATGTCATAACGATATATTCATTTTCAAAAGTCATAGAAAGAAAACCAAAATATTTATAGAAAGTTTATAAAGATTATTTAAAAAATAGCTTTCATATTGTTATTGTAGTTTTAATATATTTAAATTTATATTAATGTGTGTGTATATTAGTGATAAGTAGACAAAATTTAAAACACAAGTCTGGGTAGGATTGAACCTGTATCCCTTTCTTTGAAACCATTCTTTGAAATCCGAATAACTTACTACTCAATCAAAGTGACAATTGGATTAATGCTTTAAATTCATTTCCATTTATCAACTAACTATTAAAAAAAAATAAAACCACTGTACACACTGACATAGTTTTTAATATATATTATAATTACATAATATCTTTACTAAATACTTTCTACGTACACCATAACAATGGCTTGTGAGTAATTCACTAAAATATGTTTTTAATATATACATATACATATACATATATATACACAAACATAATGTATGTATATATATGTATATGTATATATATATGTATGTGTGTATATATGTATATATATGTATGTATATATATGTATGTATATATATATGATGTATATATATGTGTGTGTGTATATATATATATATATTAAATCAAACAAAATTATTAGGTGCTGAAATATTCAATATTATTACTTAGCAACTGTACAAATTATATATAATAGTAGGTAACCTGCGATTCCTGGTACCATCTCTACTAGCTCGCTTAATGCATATATGCATGCATATATAATATTAAACACATAAAAATAAAAGAAAAGAAAGCGCACATGCCATTAAAAAAATTCACGAGATTGACGGTTTTGTTAAACTCGAACTTTTGGGGTTTTATGCTCATTTTTACAAATTATACATTCAAATTATAACTATTAATGGGTTGTCTAAAAAATAAATTATTTTTTTAAGTTTTGAATATTACACAATATATTATTTTGATACAAAAATAATTTGTATAGGTTTACCTTTTAGTCACCGCTAGAGTTATTAAATTTTTAACAATAAAATGAACAACCACAAATTATTTATTTCAAAAGTAAGTTAACAGTATTTTCTTAAACAATATTTTTGTATTATTTAAAGACTTTGTTTGTAAATTAATAGTTACAGTTTTGAATTACTTTATAAATGGTCATCTTTGTCAGGTTGTATTCTGGTATTTTATTATATATATATATATATATATATATATATATATATATATATACACTATATGTTTCAAACTATTGTCTATGTAATATATATATTAATAATTTCATATACTTAATATATATAAATAATAATAAGTTAAAATGGCTAGCAACCTTTAATTTAACTTTTTATTTACTTACACCGTTCACTCATTTCTTTAGCCCACTTTATATCATCAACAATCCTTTTAATTATTTATGAAATCAATAAATTTTTGAAATATTTATTTTTTAAAATATCAGACTTTATTAAAAATTATGAAAATATTTTAAAACAAAAACATTTATTACCCTAATAACATTCACATTTCGTTCCCTAAAACTATGTGATTGTACTTATATTATATGGAATGATTGTAAGTGTAACATAAATAAAAATTTACTGTCCATCTATAAATTTAAATAAATATTGTTCAACCCCTTATAAAATTTTAATATTATATAAAGTGACTATGAGTAGAGCAGAGAGAAAATATAATGAGATAGTAAACAAAGTAATATTTAATTGAAAAGATAAAAGAAAAAGTATTAGTTTTTAGTGTAATTATATGTATAAGGGATAATAAATAGGATTTAAATGCTCTAAAATATTTAGAAAGACTAAATTGACATAAGATAAAAACCAAAATAAAATACATAACCTTTATAAGTTTAAATTTAAATTAGAACATGCATTTATTTGATACTTTGTTATTGTTTGTATTTAATCTTTTAATTTAAACAATATGTTATTAAGTAATAAAATTTAGTCATTAGTATCGAAATACTAAATAATCAAAATATCTCTAGTAACTGTCTTAAAATTATGTAAAATGTCTAATTTGCCTTAAAATAACGCTTCATAAGGCGGTATAGATAGTGAGTTGGACAACGTGATGTGGCGCGTGCCATTAAGGCTCTTCTCTGATCTACTGATTGTAGTTGGGTTATTAATATTACTATTATTATCTTCTTTATATTATTATTATTATTATTATTATTATGAAAGTATTAAGTAATGATGTAATTAAGTATTTAAATAAGATAATACTTATTTATAATTTTATATGTTAATTTTAAGTATTATAAATAACATAATATTTAATATAGTTAATTAAAAAATCTCATATTATTAAATATGCATTAATCAATTTATTAATTAAAAGAAGTTTAATAAATTAGAGACGAAATATTATTACATGAAACAATTATACCTAATGTTTAAGAACTACAATTATATGTCTTGATTTTTTTATCAAATTATACTTGTGTCGTGTAAAGTATATACATATAGTAGATTAAAAAGATAAATCTTACGATGTGCTAGATTAAAGAGTATATGCATATAGTAGATTAAAAAGATAAATCTTATGATGTGCTAGGTTGAAAAGGAGAGGACAAAAAGGATAGGAAAACAAACAGTGCCAAGTGAATCTCTGTGACCTTACCTATACTAGTTTACAAAATCAAAGCTAAAATTTTCTACAAAAAGCAAGTGTGTGGTACTTGTTTGTGAAGGACCCATAACCACTATCACCCCCCCCCCCCCCCCAAAAAAAAAAAAAAAAAAAAAACCCAACCCACCCACCCACTACCTAGATCTTGTTATAAGTATCTGCATCACTCATTGGGAAATGAGGGTGAAAGCCGCTGATTGAATTGATCCCACTGTCATTTAACTCTGAATAACACACACAGACTCGATCTTTCAATCCCATAAAGAGTTAAAGATCACAACTTTACTTCTTTCTTTCTTTAGCTTTCATACAAAATCTGCTCAAAGATTCATAATGTGCTGATGACGGTGAATCTTTCATCTTTTACGTACGCCCTAATGAAGAACCAAGCATCTTCATCCACTTCTGAACCTGAGGATTATTGCAGCTCAAAATCTTGCAGCTCAAAATCTTGCAGCTCAAACCCTAATTCAGAAAACCCTGAAACAAGAACTGTGAAAAGGACCCGTGATTCGAACACGAAGCATCCGGTGTACCGCGGTGTTCGAATGAGGAGTTGGGGCAAATGGGTGTCTGAAATCCGCGAGCCTAGGAAGAAATCCCGCATATGGCTTGGGACTTTCCCGACACCTGAAATGGCCGCTCGGGCGCATGATGTGGCCGCGGTCTGCATCAAAGGGAGCTCCGCGATTCTTAATTTCCCGGAGCTCGTGGGGTCGCTACCACGGCCTGTCTCGTGCTCCCCGAGAGACGTGCAGGCCGCTGCTGCTAAAGCAGCGGCCATGACAGAGTTTGACTCTACATCTTCTTGTGTAGAGTCAGCATCAGAGGAACTTGATGAGATCATTGAGCTTCCGGTTTTAGGATCGGGTTTTGACTCGTTAGCGTTGAAAAGTGAGTTCGTGTACACCGACTCGGTGGCGGATGGGTGGTTGTATCCACCGCCGGTGGTGAACAGCGGTGGTGATCATGAAGAAGATGATAGGTATGTTTCTGGGCAAGATCATGTGATTAACACCACCGCCTTTGAATCTATATGGTGGAATTATTAGTATTGGAGTGTGTTGTCTCTTTGGGTCTCTAACTTTTGCTTTTTACTGTTTTTGTTTTCACTTGGGCCCTTTTCATTTTTTCATTCAAGGGTTATATATTTGTTTGTGCATCTTTTGTGTATGTTTTGTGCATTAATTAAGTGATACCTTTTATTGAATATGTAAATACCCTTAAATATATCTCTTCTCTCTCTCTCTCTCTCTCTCTCTCTCTCTCTCTCTCTCTCTCTCTCTCTCTCTCTCTCTCTCTCTCATTGAATGGCATGTGGCTCTAGTAGTAACACCGTGTGTAAGAAAGTTGTTGCGTATTTTTATGATCGGTTTAAATTTTACGATAGATAAAAAGTATAGCTAGAATATATCTGAGTTAATCGTTTTAGAAAAAAATCTTTCTACTATGTGAAAAACTGAGTTCACATACGTACGTGACTCATTGGGGACGAATGTTGTGGACCTTATGCATCTTGAACTGCATGAAGTACAAGTTCATAATGCTTTCCAAAGTGGCTCTTAATTGGATGATCCTCCAAGCTCCACATCATATGTTTGTATTATTTAACTCTTACCTGAACCTTTTCTTGTTTTCTCTCTATACAATAGTTTTTATATAGTTTTCATATATTTATAAAGTTTTTATATATATTATAATTAGTACCAAAATTGGATAATTTATGTTGAGATTTCAAGTCCATATCAAATTTCAGTTACTAGTATTTTACATAGCTAGGCATAAGAGGCCATATATAATTGGATCAATCCGAAACATTACTTGTTTAATAAACGAGTTAATCCGGAAAGAACCAAGTTGACCCGTACGTTGATCATTTTAAACTCAATGGTTTAGACTCAACGTAGTGGGGATATGAGTAGCGCTAAAGCTGCTGATGTGGCTTGGGAATATTGCGTCAAAACCACTACAAGGATGGTAAAATGCGGCGGAGGCGGGAAGGCAAGTGACGATGACGATCGTAATGATGACGGTGGCAGTGGCGGTGGTGTTGTTGGGGTTAGGGAGAGGGTGATGGTGGTTGATTCTAGGGTTTCTGATTATGAATCAGATGGTTAAGATGAGGAGGAGTTTATGGTTGTACATGAAGTTGAGGACCTGAGGGTATGACTTGTGAGGGAGGGTACATAGATGGTTTCTTCGTGAAAATAAAATACTTTAAAATAATGATTAAGTAATTAAATAAAAACAATAACTAATTAAAGATTAGATTTAGCCAAAATCACGACGCTTAAATCAAATGGGGCTTTAGTTAAACGTTTTTTACTTATGTGTCGTCTACGTGTCATTTTAACTAAAATATTAATTAAAATCACTACACATAATCTAAACAAAGATCTATCCTAGCTATGCTTTTTAATTGTAGATAAGAATTACAATCTGTAAATTAATTATTTGTTAACATATATATTATATAACTAGGTTTTAACCCGTCGCGCGTTGCGGCGGCGTTTGCGGCGTGATAATTTATAAACTATGATCAGCCGACTCGTTCCCCAACTAAATTTACATCAAAACATAGAGTAACTCGAATATTTTCCATTGAATGATAACATGTTATATTCGGCCTAATTATTTTTAAAACAAATTTATGTCGAAAAGTATAGAAACTCAAAACGTACATAAAAACACGTGTATTGACGTTGTATGCGATGCGATAGAGTATATGTTACAAAAATGCCCGACTCGTTTATGAGTTAAATTACATCGAACCGTATTTTCTATGTCAAATAAAACATATTATATTTAACCCAACTAATTTCCCAACTAAATTTGTGTCGAAATTTTTTTATCGCGTCAATTGAAACATATTATGTAGAAGACAAATCAAGGCTCGGTAAAACATCATATGCGAAATACTGGATCCACGCGACAGGAAGAAGTCACGCGAGAAGCAGACTGTGCGCGAAAACAGCTTCCACGCGAGAACAGCTTCCATGCGAAAGACATGGCCGCGCGAAAAGCATCTCGCGCGAGAACCCAATGTTTAGTATAAATAGCTAGATTTCGTTTTGTAATTAAGCTTTTTGTTCATATTATCATTTTGTTCTGTGCGAAATCGCACAAGACCTGTAATAGGTTTCTGTTCATCAATTTAATATCATTTGAGTTCAATTTGATTCTTCTTCTACTCCAATCTTGTTTATATTCCGCGTTCACAAGATTGAGATCGTGTTTTATTGTTTCTGGGAGTTTTTCAGAGGTTTTACAATTGGTATCAGAGCATTAGGCTCTTGAACCACGATTTGAAGAAGATTTGGATTGTGTTCTACTCGCTTTTGAAGAAATTATTCATTGATCACTTTAGAATCTGATATGGCGATGTTATGCTGCTCGATTTTGGAGGTTTTGGACTGATTTGGACCGATTTTAACTGAATTAGTGGACTTTAAGTGAATTTTAATCAAAATTAAGCTTAAAAATTGGATTAAAATGGGTTCAATCAGACATATTCATTGATTTGGAGGTGGTTATAGCTTGAACTAACTGTTGGAGACTCAATTCTGCATGAAATTGACATTTTTCGCTCGATCTGTAAGTTTTCGCGTGCGAAAACAGTGTGTTTTCGCTCAGTCAGTTAGATCACCTTTTTGTGCGATTTCACGTGAAAATGTAACTTGGAATTTCGCATGAATTGATCTCTCGTGCGAATACTTGTGTCGCGCGAAATCGGCCGTCGCACGGTTTGAGTTTTCGCACAAGAAGTCTGATTTTCGATTTTCTGATCAACATGTCTTCATCAACACCAAATTTGAAGCTTCTTATGCCAGAGAAAATTGAGAATCTGTTTGCCGAGTTTATCTCTGATGATCTCTTGGATGGAGTGTTTGCTGAAAAGGAAGAAGTTGAATGTAAGATGGAAGTAGAGAAGGAAGAAAAGGAAGAACCAGTTGAAGCTATGATAGCATTCATGGTGAAAAGGGATGAAGAGCCTGAAGGAGAAAGCTCAGAACCAAGGGTATATGATAATCTATGCAAAAATTCATGTGTTGAGAAAGTTCAAAGATACAGAGTTCACAATGAGAGCCTGATAATGAAAGTTGAAAAACTTCAGTATCAAGCTAGCAAACACAAGTCAAATGAAAAGATTTTTAAAGAAAAACTTGAAGGTTTAAACAAAACAATATATAATTTGAAATTAAATCTTCATGATAAAGAATGTACTAATAATGACTTGACAAATAGAAACAATGAACTCGCTCTAGAAATTAATCGACTCAACAGTGAATTAGCCACGGTTAAATTGACTGTTGAGAAATTTGAACTTTCATCAATAATGGTTGAAGGAATAATCAAGTCACAAATGACTCAGAAGATCAAAGGAGGAAAGTGTGGTGTTGGATTTTCTAACATTGCTCCTCCAATTAATCATGATTACTCATGTTTACCATCATCTGATAACATTTGTGATTCTGATATGGTCTATGGAATTGGATTCTCTCCATCTCAAGACTTAAAACCTTCTGTCAAAATAAATTTATCTGTTGATCCTATCATAGTACCCAAACCTAAACAATCACCTGAAAATCTTTTTGCAGATAAAATGAAGGTGGATGGGTTGGTTGAAGATTGGGAAAGTGAGAGTGAGGAAGAGAATGAGAATGAATGTTTGAAAAATAAGAATGTAAAAGTTTCACAATCTGCTTGTAAACAAAACTTGTCAGGAAATGAAAAGAATGTTGTTTTGAATGAGATGAAATCAAATAGCAAATATAATTTGAATGCAAATCTAAGGGTAAATCAGAAAGAAAGAATGGAAAATGATTTTAAAAATAGATTTGTTTCAAAAGGGATAGTTGAAAATGAAGAACATATTTTTAAAGAAACGAATTCTCGATTCTTTAAAAATAAACTACATTATAATGCTAACCTTGTGAATCAAGATGTTTGTAGCCCAGATTTGCAAGTGAATGATTCTACTGCATTTAATCTGAAAATTCAAAAGCCTGGTCCTTCTCCAGCACCAATCCGTATATCTAAGCCTGGTCCTCATCCAGCAAATTCAAAGTCTGGTCCTACTCCAGCAGAATCAAAGACTGTTCCTATTTCAACACCACCAATTCCAAAAGTCAAAACTGCCAAATCTACAATCCAAAGTGGTCATAATTCATCAATCTCCTCGAATCTGCAAAAGATGAATTTGCAATTGTCAAACATGGCAAAGATTCGAGAGACTGTGGAGAAAGTTAAACCTAGTCAATCTGACTTTGGTTTTTATGACAATTTATATTATTGTCATCCACAGTTTGTTTTCCACACACAACAAAAGAGATGCTTTCAGTGTGAAAACACAAATCATTTGGCAAATAAGTGTCCGTTTAGACAAAAATCATTAAGTAAACAAAGATTTCATAATTCTATTTCTCATAATAGAAAACTATTTTTCACTCGTGGAAAATTTTCAAATAATATGAAATCAAAGGTTGTTAATGATTTTAATGTCAAACTGGATAAGAAATTGACTAATGATGTAAAGGAAAATGTCAAGATTAAAAGCATAAATGAAAAGACTGATGTGCTGAATAAATATAACAATCTAAAATCTTTCTGTCTTAATGCAACACATAGTGTGCTCAAGTCATGTTTGACTTGGGTACCAAAAGCTAAGTAATTTTGTTACTTATGCAGGGACAACCGCAAAGGATCATTGAGAGCTTATGGCATATAGACAGCGGTTGTTTAAAGACATATTATAGGAAACTTAAAAATTGCTTCAACATGTTCAGTCATATATCGAAGAAATTTAAAATAAGCTTTGAATAATATTTTTGGTCTTAGGGGGAGTCAAGACTGGATCAATAAAAATGAATTTTCATGATTAAATGAGAAATGATTTTACAAAGTTCAAAAAGAGTCTAAGTACTTTCAAAAGCTTAAATACGAATAGACTTGGATTATGTTTGATGTGTCAATAGGCTTTGCTTTCAGATCTGAAAAGATCATAATTGAGTGATTACACTTGACTTAAAGAAATATGATTTAGTGGGGAACATATCAGGATTATGTGCCAAAAATATTCTAACACAGACTGAGAGATATAATCTTGTCATACTCAAGCCTGTAAGTGATTGATTCAGTGATTATCATAACTATATATATATATATAAAGGATAAAATTCAAAAAGAAACAAAAAGAGAAAAACACAAAAAGAAAATAATTGAGCAAAAAGATGCCAACAAAGGCCATATAGGATATAAGATGCCAAGAAGCACAACAAATCAAAAGATATGTCTAAAAGACATACATACTATATGGTATATATTTTCTATTTTGAGAACAGTTTTTAACTTTGGAAGGCAAAATCGAAAGATGGGGCATGTAAGTCCGGATGGCTTGTAAGTCCTAAACATCTTGAGAGGGCAGACGTAAGTCCGGATGGCTGTCATTAAGTCTTTAAACTTGTTAATATTCCGGGTTAAGAAATATTTCTCAGGCTAGTTATGCTCAAATAGTTATACTTAGGAATACAATAAATGGTATCACTGATCATCAATACATGGTTTAAGTCAAATTGGGGTGACTTGAAAATCTCGATAGTGTCTTGAAGGATAATAATTACTTTACAGAAGTTCTGATTGTGGGATCCACTGACTTACATTAAATCAACACAAAACATGATATATATCACTCATTATGTTTCTGAGTAAAATCTGAAGTATAAGTTTAAAGGGACAAAAGATATTGACAATCAACTTAACCAGTTTATTTTAAATAAAGCTGGACAGAGTCTTGACTTGATAAAGAACTATATGATCTCATTTTGAAAATTCTTTCAAGAAAAGGAAGATTCCAGTCCATGCTCCTGTTCCTCCCAACACTTTGAAGCATCTACTATCATGGAGATGTGAGAAGGATTCCGGTCACGCTGTGATCAGATGTATAGACAGGTCTTATCGAATCATTGATCCAGCAGACTTGATGAAGTTTGGCAAAGACGACTTATTCAAGCTGTTACACTGCCCTATTTCAGCTGATGAGTCTGTTTATTTTCTATCTTGCCAGTACGTATGGATGATTGACCGGATCCTGAGAAACAAATGGTATGCCTATGCTGGCTCTTACAAGAAGGCGAATATTGACTTTGATTGATTATGTTTCACCGAGCCTAGGGGGAGATTATAGAAGACAAATCAAGGCTCGGCAAAACATCATATGCGAAATACTGGATCCACGCGACAGGAAGAAGTCACGCGAGAAGCAGACTGTGCGCGAAAACAGCTTCCACGCGAGAACAGCTTCCATGCGAAAGACATGGCCGCGCGAAAGGCATCTCGCGCGAGAACCCAATGTTTAGTATAAATAGCTAGATTTCGTTTTGTAATTAAGCTTTTTGTTCATATTATCATTTTGTTATGTGCGAAATCGCACAAGACCTGTAATAGGTTTCTGTTCATCAATTTAATATCATTTGAGTTCAATTTGATTCTTCTTCTACTCCAATCTTGTTTATATTCCGCGTTCACAAGATTGAGATCGTGTGTTATTGTTTCTGGGAGTTTTTCAGAGGTTTTACATATTATATTTGACCCAATGTGTTATTATAATATATAGTATATAACATATAATATTAAAAAAAAGGAAAAGATTAGGTTTTGGCGTGCGTTGCCGTGTGTATGCGAGTTTTAATGTAACCCTAAATCAAAATCAAAATGAAGGTTTAAAACCACAAAATCAGTAAAATACGCAAAGTAAAACACACAAAAACCCTAAATCCATAACACACCAGAATATGCAGAACCCAAAAACTAAATCAAAGCCCAACACCATATGAAAATTAAAGCCGCAAGAAAGCGACACTGTGCAAAATAGAAAACCGACGAAAATCAAAGTCCTGAAAAGAGCAAACAAAAGAAAAACCCAAACCTTAATAGCGAGAATCGTCAGGGTATCGATAATGAAAGAAAAAAAGGAGGAACCCAGAGAAAGACAACGTCAACGAACCCTACAAATCAAAGATACGTGTCCAGATAAAAAAAACTCCACCCCAAAATCTCGAACCAACACCCAAAACAACCCATATTAAAACACACAAAAAAAAAATAAAAACACAAACAAAATAAACAAAATAAAATTTCACACAAAAAAGGGAAATCCACTCACCGATTAATACCCAAAAAACCAGAAAAAAAAAAGAAAATCCACTCACCGACCAAAGCTAATAATATATATTATAATATTGACAAATAGGTGAAAGTCCTGTACATGACCGATTATAAAAATACAAGTTTGCTATTATTAAATAATATAATACCCAGTTCAATTATTATCAAATTAATACCAAAAAGCTATGTAATTATGGATGATAATAATATATAAAGTTCATGTTTGATATTGATATGAGCATAATAAAACCTCATTCGTGTCTCAACAAATTACGTTTTGCGCGTTCTTTTTTGACGAGTCAAAATCAATTGCCGACTTATTAATCAAATGATATAGAAAGGAAGTACACACGATGTATGAATACATACTTTGAAATAATTCTTATTAACTGTATTTCAAGATAATTTCCCAGTCAAGTAGACCTTATAAATCTCCTTTATTTTACCAGACAGACATTAAAAGTTTAAACAAGTTTACATCATTAAGTTACCAACAGTCTTTACTTGTCGGTAATAATACACAAGTGATACTCATTTGTTCAACTACTAGTGGTGGAAGCATTTTACAACTTTCTTCAAAATCAATGTCAGTGTTAGGATTATTTTTTTTGAACGGCCAACGAATAATTTTTAAGCCCGGTCACCCGGGTAAACCCATTGGCGAAAGGCCACCCATACCCGCGAATACAGACAACGCTGGTGACCCGGCTCGCCCACCATTCCAAAGAAAACCCTCCACCCGAAGACCCACTGTGGTAAAACCCTTGGCCCACTTGGAGCATATAACACCTAGTGAGACTCCAACCCATGACCTCCACTTTGAAAAGTCATAGGGTAAATCCTCCTAAACCAGTTGATATAGGACTAATCGGCAATTGTTAGGATTATTAATAGGACAATTTCATAACAAACTTAAAAGTTTTTAGTGTTCGATTGAGCGAAATCGGATATCCATTCATGTGTTGACTTTCTTTATTAAATATTAGTTACATCACTTTTTTAAGATGACATCACTTTTTTACAAGAAGATTAAGCCATAAAATTGAGAAACTTTTCTCTAATTATATTGTTCTATTTCTTTAGAGGTAATATTTTCTTAAAATGTAAAGTAGAATATGCAATATCATTTTTCGTTTCTACCGTTTACATGATAGAGTTATCTTCTTCGGATGATATGAATATATGCCTATGATGCTGTTTGACAATTTTCGAATGATTAATTGATAAACCAATAAGAAGTCTGAGCAATTAATTGCTGAATCATTAAGAGATCTAAATCATTAAAAACTAGCATATCGCTTAACTATTCAAAGACAAATGTCTGACCAATTTAGATAAGAGGTCTTTACAATTCAGTATTAATATATTGTTTAACCATTCGGAGGCAAATGTCTAAACCATTCAGATATTTGCTCGCGAAACAAACAGTTTGAACCATTAAATACTGAACCATTCAGATATCTGAACCATTAATAGACTGAAACAAATAACCCTTATGTTTGAAACGAGTTTTAGTTGCTTATTATATGATGTGTTTATACTAATGGACCAGATGCCGTAATATGTATTAGAAACTTGCATACATAAATGAGTGCAAATGTCCTCATACACAAAATAAAAAAATAAAAAAAGAAAAAAGAAAAGAAAAGCCCACACATGCATACACATATTGCCTCCATATAGAGATGTTCATTGGATCTAATTTAAGTTAATCGAATCAAATAATTCAAAAAATTTAAGGAACTCTGACGCTATGCATGTTGTTGAGTTTAAAAAAGGGAAGGAACTAATAGATAAAAAAATAAAAAAAGGGAAAAGGATATAATGTAATTTTATATTTCATAATTCGAATAAAAAAAAGAAATTAAAGATTTTATGTGTTTCGAGTTATAAAAGGAAAGAGAAAAGAAAGTTGCAATCTTAAAATTATACTTTTACGTATTATAGATTTTAAATATGTTAGGAAAAATAAAATGATAGATGATAGTATCTTAATTATAATTTGGTTATCTTTTTTTTAAATCATTCTAATTTAAAAAGAAAAATTAGAAGATGAGATTATTAATAAGATTTTCTTTTCTTTTAACTTCTCTCTTTAAAAGGAACTTAAAAGCAAACATAAAGAATAAAATTACTAAAATTAAGGGGTATAAGATTTGGATATATATTTTAATAAAATTAAAAGGAGGTTTTGTTTGATTCTCTTGTATACATATATGTTTGTGCGTATACTCTTCTGTTTTCAAAGGACACGTGATTTTATAAAGCTGTCTATTTTCTGTCTACTTTTGTTGGACCAAAAAGTGGTGCCAATGAATTTCTTTTAGCCTAAAAGCCAAGCTTGGTAAATGTAGAATAGTCATGTTTTGTCATATACTACCCAAGTTCATTTATATCTCATTGTAGCACTTCCCTTTTTTTTCTTTAAAATTTTTTCTATCAATTCTAATTCTAAGTTAAGTGTTTTTTGTTTTTTTCAACAAAATCTACAGGATAAGAGGCCGGTTGATCAAACGTCTGCAGTCTGCAAGAATAAAACTGTTTCTTAAAATTACAAATCAAACAAAACTCTAAAACAAATCACAAATCACACTACATAACCATAAATCAAACGTCTGCAGTCTGCAAGAATAATACTGTTTCCCAAAATCACAAATCAAATAAAACCCTAAAACAAATCACAAATCACACTACATAACCACAAATCAAACAAAACCCTAAACCAAATCACAAACCATACTACATAAACCACAAATCAAACAAAATAAACCAAATCACATTGCAACTTTAACTTACCCTCAAGATTTGTCATTTGGAGGCGGCCGGGCGGGAAGGTGGAGGCGGCGACGGGGCTGTACGGGGCGGCGGCTGGAGGGGCGTGGTGGCTAGAGGACTTCAATGGCTACGGTTGCCGGTGGTGGCTGCGAAAATAAGGAGGAAGGAGGTTTTGGTTGATGTTTTGAAAGTTGAGAATAAGAAGAGGGTAGAAGACTTCTAAACTGAATGGTTTATGTCTGCCTCATGCAGACCTCAGATATTACCTTTTTTAATAAAAAAACCTTTCAAAAAACAAATACTCTAAAGATCTCAATGTCTGCGCGTGGTCTACGCGGCGCAAACAAAAGAGGTTAGTAAGTGTTTTTTTGAAAAAACAAACACCCCTTAATGTAGATAGAGGATAATGGTTACGTGACATATGCCTCTAACCTGGAGGTGCACAAACCATGTTTAATTTTGAAATTAGGTCAGGTTCAAACGGGGATGGGTTTTGGTCAAAGAAATTCAATTCAGGTTTGAACGGGGTTCGAATCGAGTCCAACCCTGTATTAAGAGGGCAAAAATGATCAAAAGAACTGGGTTTGAACCAGGTTGGGTTCGGGTTTGGTTAGGAAGAACCCAAATTGAACCAAGGTTGGGGTGTGGAGGGGATAAACTGGATTGAATCCTATGGGTTAAATCTGGTTGGACCCGGGTTGAGGAGCTACCGGGTTGAACCGTGGTTGGGTCTCGATTAGGTCAAAAAACAAATTCAATGTGCATCTCTACTCCAAACATTATTGTTTCTATCCGAAAGATGTTTATATATTATATTGTTACTCAAATACTAAAAGAGGTGTTTATTTCCTTTTACCCTCATAAAATTTTCAACTTTGGCCTTTGAATTTGGTTGTCTTTCCACTTTAGCATCATAAAACTTTCAACTGTATCGCTTAAAATTTTAAAGTTACAAGTTTACTCACTATAATATATAAGATATGTTTTTAATCTTCTTTTTCTAATTTGATTTTTATTCAATAACATGTTAAGATGATCGGTTCTCAAATTTACTCATAAATCTTACTTTTGTTGTTTTTTCTGCTCATATTATGTTTTGTACTCTACGATACAAAGTTGTTGGTGTTTCGTATGCATCCTTATTTGCTAAGATGGCTAGTTTTCAAAATCTTAATGAAGTCAAGCAACTCAGCAAATATATATGTATAACTCATGTTGTACTTCAATAATTGTAGGATACCTTACATTCAACGCCAAGATGCTAACGAGGCTACAGATGTGGAAGAAGAGTAGTTAGTTATAACGTTACTTTTGAAGATGATGTTTAATAAAGATGTTTGAAGTTAGACGTTAAGAGTAGTGCTGACAATTGCTGACCTGTTTATGACATGACTAAACATGTTTAATAAATAAGGTATTTTTTAAATTTTTTATATTTTTAAAAATAATTATAATCAAAAGGCTAGACTTCATTATATCACATTTTTGTTTCATAAATACATGTAAAAATTTATAGACATAATATATAGGTAGTTAAACATGTCTTTTGCATGTTTAATAATTGAGTCACGCGCGTCATGTGTCACACCGCGACTGACGGCGGAATCATCGGAGCGGATGAGGGGATGATTGATTGTTCATAACACATGGTCGTCTAATAGTGGAGATAATATTAAAATCAGATTACAAGATAGCATGAGTTTAACATATGCAATTACAACAGTTGAAGTCACAATAGTAATTGTCTTTTTTTTGACTAAGTCCGGGTCTTAAATGAGCATGTAGAAGTCCACTAACTTGCTTAACCTGAAATCATGTGAGAAAATAAAGTCAGCTAACGAGTTAGCTGGTGAGTAATCACAGCTTGATATACATAAAGATTGATTGTTTGATTGAGAATAATCCAATTCACAAGGTAATGTTAAGACTTATAATGCAATAGCGGAGCATATAGATAAACCGACATAATATAAATCCCTTGAATTGACATCTTGCAAATAATAGACTTGCACACATACACCATAGATTGACTATTTGCCTCTGGCACAATCACCACTCGACTATTCATGTGAGGTGGGTTATCCAAACCAGTAGATCAACCATTGATACCAGGATTGATTGATTGATTGGCTGTATTAGGGTTCCTACTGCCGTTCAGTTTATCATAGTATGTTTATATAGTTGCAAGTAATAACATAACCTGTCTTGGATTGAATTTAGAATGAAATAACAATAGAATAACACGATTGAATATTGGGTCACATGATTTCCCCTAAATAAGAAATGATATAAAATGGGGTTATGAATACTCACTTGATTGATGAGATTAGAATTTGGATGTGATAGATTAGACACCAACGATTTCCTTACGAGTAATCTACGGAACGGTGTCTCGAGTTATAATAATAATAATATGAGAATTGGGAATAGATTAGGGTTTCCATTGGGAATAGATATTGAATGAAATAACTTATTTAGTTTGAATGTCTTGAAATAAATAAACGAATTTATTGAAAGTGATTATGTTTAGAATTTAATAGAAATAAATGTATCAATACGCGTAACTGTTTGATTTATTGTTAAAGTGTGGGAAAAACAAATAACTAATTTTATTAATTAATTATATGATAATTAATTAAAATATTTAATTATTTAATTGACTAAAAGAAATGAAAATGATTTGGAAAGATTTAGATATAAAACTTTTATATTTAATTGAGATAATCATGATTTAAACAATAATACATAAATATTATTTGAACCAATAATAATTTAGTGATTTTAACTATTATTTAAAGTCTATTTTTATAAAAAAATGAACTACATATATCATTTGTCTAAAATATTTAATAAAATATTAAAGTATTGTAAGAAATGAAATTTCTAGAAAATTGTTAGGTGGCTTTAAAATAAACAAAGTTTATAAAATTAATTTTTATAGTTTTTAAAAATTTTCTGTAATTTTTTTAAAGCTCAAAAAGCATTAAAAAAATATATGAGGGTGCCCGGGGTCGAACCCGGGACCTCATGGATGGCAAACGAGTGGGGAACCAGTGAACCAAGGCATACAGCCGCGGTAGATCTTGGTTCCAATTGATTTTAAACATCTCTAACTCATTTCCCCCAAATCAAGAACCCTAGATTCGATTCATTCCAAATCGATCCCTAATTCGATTCTGTTAACGATTAAATTCATGGGGCTTTTGTTTCCAATGTTAAAACGAGTATAATGATATGTATAACTTACATGATTGTTTTCGAATTGATGATGAACCATAAGAAGATAGCCGCGACTGATGGCTTGTCAAAATCCGTAATAACAATGCCGATATGGTTCAATTAATGAATGAAAAAGCTTCCAAGGTTGATGAGGAATAGAAGCCCTTTATCAATTGTATTCGAAGATGCTCCGAAGATGGATTTCGACAATGATGCAGGTCGCGATGAAGGTGATTGTCGAATGTGGTGTTTGTGTGACTCTCAGATGCAATTGAAGGGTCTAATCGATTGGAAACATTCAGATGATTGTGTGGGTGCGTTTAATTTGATTATTATAGCCCGTAGTGCTCGATAGTGGCGGATTTTCTACCGAAAGTGGGGTGGTTGGGTCGGTTCTTGATCGCACTCAAATTTTCAAATTGTAGTGGGGCAAGTGTTCGAATCTTCCACGTGATATTGTCGGGTGTGTTTAACTGGGTTGAAACCGATTAATTTTGGGTGTTTTGGCTCGCCGGAGAGTGGCCGGAAGTTGGCCGGAGGGGAGAAGGGTCGACGGGATGGGGGGCTGGGTTTTTAAAAAAATTACACATTGGCCCCCTGAGGTTTACATTGCTTGTTATTTTATGTAAAAGTTTTTAAAATAAGTATTAAATATTATATTTTCAACCCAAAACTTTTAGGGTTAACTTTTGAATAATAAATTTTATTATTATTATTATTTTTTTGTTAAATCTTTGAAAACCTAAAAAAATATTTAAAGTTATTTTATTTATTTTCAAATTTGATAACTAAGTTTCGTAATTACTAATATAATTTTATAATTTTTTTATAAAATCATATTAATTACTATATGATTATAATGTGAATTAAATGACAATATTACTACACTCATATTGAAATAAAATAAATTCCATTGGTTAATATAAACGGGTTCGGGTTTCAAGTAAAAATGGGTCGGATGTTACATCATGTATAACTTGTTAAACACGATAAAAGTATGACTAAATATGTATTCTTATGGGATGTGGATGATCCAAATCGGGCCACTTAGGTCAGCCCGGCCCTAAAAAATTTTAGATTTTCTTTGTATTATCTAAGAGGTAGTGCCCTAATTTTGTATACAAAAGTATGACTAAATATGTATACTAAATCGAACTAGTTAATATAGAATTAGAATTACTATCATAATACGACTAATATTGTCTAATACATTGTTTTTTTTCCTAAATTTCTTCATGACTTTTAGTGATAAGCATTGTGACAGAAAATCCATTGGCAGAGACAAATCCCCGAATTCTATCAGTAAAATAATAATTTTGTTTTATTTTTTTACAATATGTCATCATATTCAAGGCTTAAAAGTTCGTCTAGTAATCCGCCGAAAGCTATCAAAAATCAAGATAACTACACCTTGATTTTCTGAAGCAATGTCACCAATCGAATTCTGTTGTTTCATGCCTTATCCAATGGATTTATGTTGTGTAGACGTTTACCAAAGGATTTATGATGGATTACACCATCAGTGATACATGTTCGCTTTGTCGTGACCCCATTATATCTAGGTAATTTAATCAATTTTTTTTTTGAAACACTTCAAATGTTCCACACTGTTCTTTTTTTATGTAGACTTCATAGCAAGACCAAACAATTAAACTAAAAACAAACATGATTAAAAACTATAACAATGTGGAATCCTTAGTCTTTGATCCAACAATTGTATTTCTTGTTTAATATAAATATAATCAAAAGATAAAAGGTTGTGATATCCAATAATTGAGATATGCCTGGGATGATTACCAAATATGACTTTTGTTCGTGAATTTTAGGCATACGTTTATACACTTTATTTATATATTTAACTTTTTGGAATAAAGTGGCTTCCACTTATGGAAAGTTGCTTGGCATTGTCCATGAAAGCCTTGAAAATAGGATTTTCAAGTGATACCAACAATATTGCTAACTTTTGATCATTGAAATTGAATGGTAAGTCAATGTGCTTTGTCTATATTTGTATCCATATTAAACGCCTACTAAACATATTTTATCTATGTCTAAAATATTGTTTTTGCTCTCTTTTACGAAGCTGCCAAGCATTTCCAAAGACCAAGGTACCACTCTAATCATATTAATAGATATCAATTATCATTGCAAGTGCCGGAAAATCGATCCAGATGCTACTTTTATTTAGGTGGTCAATCAAACAATTTTTTAAACGGCTAATCGGATCATACTCAATCATTTTTATTATTCAAGTACGGAATCATAGGGCACTAGATTGGCACTTCCCTGTACGGAAGCTCGTACATCAATTCGTCATCATCAATTCCAAACATGAGACCACCCTCAAGAAGAAACTCTCCATAAGTGAGAAAACTCCCGGTCCAAGCTGAAACCCCCTATTTTTTTATCACATGTGAGACTTAAATGCAAAACTTATCCTATTTTAATAAGTTCTTAGGGTATCTCACATCAACAACTTGAGCTATGGATAATTGGTTAATCAAACCTTTCCTGGTTGTAATATTTTAATTCTCTAATTTTTACTATTATAATCATATAGAGTGAGTTATATAAACACCCATTTTTATTACTGAGACACCATCTTCTCTCTATCTCCCTGCATATATCTATATGTATGTATAGAGAGATAGAGAGAATAAAAATAAATTATGTACCAATAACAATCCCCTATAATATATCAACCTTTTAGCTCTTTTCATACGCGCATGTAGTTATTATAACTTTTGCTTAAAGAAACTTGTAAGATTGTTGTTTTATGACCTTAAAGTCACAAATTTAAACCATAAGAAACATCTTATACAAAATATAGGGTAAAACTGTGTATGATAGATCACACTACGATCTAACCCCTCCCTATACCCGATACAAAATGAAAACTAAGTGTCTAAATCAAGCACCAAATACGCTAGCTCCTTTTTGCACATATTGATATAAGTAGGTTAAAACAGTATCTAATATAACTGAGAAGACTATCTATTTGTTAGAGTAACCAATTGGACCAACCCAAAAATATATGTAAATACACATATTTGAAGTAACATAATTCAACTCTTTTAGTATATATTAAACTCGAGTAATAAAACTGAATACAAAATCCTATATTTATAGTAGACATAAACTAATCATAATTCAGCATAAACACTATTTAAATAATCAATTAGATAAACTAATAATTATATACTCCAAATAACTAGATAATTCCTACTTATCTAAATCAAACTTTTACTTTCACTATTGACCTCTTTTACTTTTGTTCAAATTAAACATTTAATTATAAACATATCACGATATATCCTTCATTCACCCCCTTAATCTTGATATTGACCTTCAACTCTCATCTATGTTTGAAAATGTTAATCTATGCAATCTCTTCTGGACCCTGACCTCAACCCCAGCCACGTCCTAGATCTTCCCGGTTTGAACCCCTACTTTCGATAACAATTTATTTGGATCAAAGCTTGCGTCTTTGACTTCTACTTCTTCCCGGATCGTTTAAGCCACCTGCTCACCGACCTCCGACTGAAAAAACTAGCCCCTTGATTTTCTGTTTTTACCCAGCTATTGCAGGAAAACCTACCACCATGTTTTTTCATTTTCCACACCTCCTTTCAGATTACTTATGCCAAAAGAAAACCACCCATTCTTTTCCTTGGCAAGGAACAAAAATCCACTGTTGATCCTATCCTTTAAAAACTTCTTAAGTACAAGCAAAACCGGTTATTGCCGTGATCGATCACATCTGCTAGCGTACTAATGATTGAATCAAACTCCATTACCACCTTGTTTTTCAATCTCCCCTGATTGTTAACATACAACTTGCGTTCTTCGCAATTTTCTTTCCTTTCTTTCCTAGTTCATTCGATGAACCTTCCAAAATTACTAATTCACGTGTTCTTTCTTTTTTTCTTTTCTTCTTCCGGCTATGATAATCAAACATAACTAATAGACGAATAAACTTACTTGTCAGTTCTCCATTTGCCTTTATCTCTTCTGGTCGAGTTTGAATGCTATCTCTCCTTGATAGTCGGATCAGTTTCTTCTCCACCCTTGAATATTGATCGGCTCTACATAGGTCGTGATCTTTAACTCTGATACCAATTATTAGAGTAATCAATTAGATCAACCTGAAAATATATGTAAATACACATGTTTGAAGTAACATAATTCAACTCTTTTAGTATATTATTGAACTCGACTAATAAAACTAAATACAAAATCCTATATTTATAGTAAACATAAACTAGTAATAATCTAACTCAAACACTATTTAAATAATCAACTAGATAAACTAATAATTATGTATCCCAAATAACTAGATAGTTCCTAATTATTTAAATCAAACTTTTAGTTTTACTCCTTGATCTTTTTTACTTTGTTCAAATTAAACCTTTAATTATAAACATATCAAAATTATATCCTTAGTTAATATAACTACGTTACATACAGATAACTTCCCTCTATTCAAATATTATTAATAAACAGTCAACAAAATAAAATTATTGCAAACAATATCAAGAAGGAATATCTAAAGAAATAGACATCAAGTTTAGTAACATGGAAAATGTTTTGAAAAATATTAAAAAAACTAATTATAATAACAGGTAGGTGGCCGGGGAATATTATAAAAAAACATATGTGAAGATTTACAAAGTTTAAACCTAATTTTTCGACTAAGAATGTTAAACAACCTTATACAAACTTAAAAGAAACTCTGCACATACGAATCCCAAGTAGAATATATATTGACAAAATAATGTTAATACAAATCTATTACTACTAATAAAAGAAAGTTTTCTTCGGACACGTGTCCATCTCCTAGAGCAAGTTTTTGGGATTTTCCCGCCCATTGTTCTTGACCCGATAACTCTTTCACGCGGGTCCTTTGACCCAGCTTGATCCACAAAAAAACCTCGCACAAACCCTAAAATCAATCTTCTCTCAATCTTGAAGCCTACCTTTGCGATTTCTTCCTTGCTACGTATTCTTAGAAATCTCAAACCCTAAAATCAATCCCCCATTGATATTCTGTACTTATAATCCTCCTACTCGATCTAAATTTGAATAATCTTCTCTTCTTTTCGCAATATTTCTCCATCAGTGTGTTGGTCTGTGCTATCATCTTGCCCGGTGATTGTTGTGGCTGCGACCCCGTTACACGTTTTGTACTTTGTAAGCTAAAACCCCCTCTCGCAAATCGCACATAAAGTAATTATCTTGAGTTTATCGCACATAAAGCTAAAACCGCTACACGTTGTGCAACCTTGGTCCTAGATTATGGTTTTGATTTTATTCAATTTAAGAATCTGCCATCGATCTCTTTTTCCTGTTTATGTTTTCAAATTGATGTAATTTGTATGCTTTCTGCTATATATGTTTTTGTTATGCAGACTATGTGTTTGTATATATGTGTAGTATCATTTAATGATGTATTTTCTTATTATATGAACTGGTTCAATTACAAATATCACTAATAACAATTTAACATGTAAGCCATATCTTTACACTACCAATCGCAAAATAAGTTTACAAAATTCAGCCTTTACCTTTATCATTATTTACATTCTGATAGTGGATTTAAAATAAGACACTTTATTCATATGGGATCATAAGATCATAACTGCATTTATGTAATCAAAAGATGTTCTTGTCTAATACAAACTCAACCGATCACACCTGCACACACAGTAATTTATACGAAAGTTGCAGAGAACAAAACACATGAATTCACAGACTTTCATTACCATCAGAACTTTTCAATTGAAGGGAATTATGCCTATTTATTGGTTACTGAAGGGGCATGTGAAGTATGTCCCTTTGGAGGCATTGTTGGTAGTATAACTACCATAATCACCCAGGCTTAAGGTATATATAGTAATAATACATATTAGTCATACACTTAGGATTGAATCAAAATTAACTCTTAACAGATTTTTACATTGAACTTGATAAAAGCTAATATTAGTATAACCATACCCTGTTTTGCACCTTTGCAGATTAGTAATATATCATATTAAACACATCTTTTGTGTTATTTTGTTTTGACTTTGTTTTAATAGTATATCATATGATTAAATTTTCACCACTTATTTACTTGCTTACACTGCACATCTATGCTTGCATCAGGTTTGTCAAACACAATTGCACATTTGTACCTTCTTTTTTTAAGATCATGCTTCCATCTTCATCTATATCCATCATAATTCTTTAAAGTCACAAGTATGCATTACTACGAGCTTATCAAGATCATGGAAAGTCACACGTTAAAAGGTTGGTGATTATTTCTATTTTACATCCGGATGGGTGATAACTGTTAAATAACTCGAATTGAGTAATAGACCTTTCTTGTGTTTGATTTAGTTCGCTATTCTATGTTCAATATGAGGATTGTTCATTACGATCCATCACTTCAACCTGATTCATCATTCTACAAAGTCATTCTTAAACCAAAAGTATAAAAACATATGATAATCATCCTATTCTCAACTTAACTTACATTAACCTTGCTTTTTTATGTTTTATGTTTTGTATAACAGATATATTTTCATTTACTTAAGTTTAACTCGTACTTGCTTCAATAATCATAGACGGACTTGAACTGTTGCTCCCTGACAATGAAGATAATGAACATGATGATCAAAATATTGCAAAATATGTAAGTCATTACTTAGAATGATGTTGTTGTTGAACAGTTGAAGACAATTATCATGCCTTCTCCTTAATTGTCACTAAGCGTTTGGTAATACTTATTATGCATTTCAAATTTCCAATTTATACATACTAACATTGTATTAATAATAATTGATTTGGGAATTATCAACTTTAACATTTACATCCTTGATTTTTTGTAGTGCATTCCTATTAACATTATTTAATTGGATGAGGTTGATATTGATATGAACTTGAAGATGAAATTTGAAGAAAGACATGAGATTAAAATGTCTATAAAAATCGATAAGAATGAGTTGAACAAAAAGTGTGACAATAAGAATGAGATTACTTTATGTTCTCATTTATATGTATAATGGTATATTAGTACGCGCTGCTAATTGTTGTTGTTATGGACAACTTGATGTTACAATAAGGTCTGTTTTGATTGAGTGGCAACAAGAGAATCATTAGTGATAAATGCATGTTTTAAGTTTCTCACCGGTGAAGATACATTGTTAGTTTTAAAAATATTTTATGTTCTCATTTATATGTATAATGGTATATTAGTGCGCGCTGCTAATTGTTGTTGTTATGGACAACTTGATGTTACAATAAGGTTTGCTTTGATTGAGTGGCAACAAGAGAATCATTAGTGATAAATGCATGTTTTAAGTTTCTCACCGGTGAAGATACATTGTTAGTTTTAAAAATATTATAGCGAAAACATGTTTTAAGGAATGGTAAATCACATTCTTGATGTTTATTATGGTGCTTAGTCATATTTTGAAACTTTGAGGCAATGTTCGTAGCCGAAACATGGTGTCAAGGAATCATAGAAGTAAGTTGCTGGTCTTTTTGATGGTGCTTAGTTATGACTTGAGCTTTATTTTGGTTTTTGGCAATAACAGTTAGAAATGATATTCAAAAGTAATGTTGGTAATTACAACATTTATTTCAATTGTTAATCTTGTAATATTGGAAAAAAAAATTCTCTTTCAAATTTTAGAGAAGACAATTTTTACTTTCTCTATGTAATGCAATGACAAGTAGCAATAGACAGGAATAATTATTATCGGGACTTAGTATATAGTAAAAAAGTTTGTCACATTATCAAAGTAAAGAATAGAAATGAAGCGACTTCCTAATGCTACATAAAAATGGCATGGTTACTAATGAAACAACAAATGTTGTATATAAACAAAATAATTAGAGATTTATAAGTACTATTTATTTGTTTCAATGTAATTGTATCATAATATTTGTCGTGCCAAGTAATATATTACCTTAGTTATGATAATCAAATTGTTTTACAAAATTCCTAACAAAATGTTTTTACTTTCACCAATCGTGTAATACACGGGTACTAACCTAGTATAGTCAATATACTAGTATTGAATACTAGCACTTACTAATTGATTTTATAAAAGTATAGTCTATTTATGAGAAATGTTTAACTACACACTCTTGCAAAACAAAAATGTACAAGAATGTTAAGATTTTGACACGTGTTTTTTTATCGAAATTAGGTTGAGGGCAAAATTGGTAATGTTCCGCATTTTCAAGTATCATTTTTTTAAATGCTCATAAGTTTTATTTATGCCATTATTATTATTATTATTATTATTATTATTATTATTATTATTATTATTATTATTATTATTTATTATTATTATTATTACTAAAACACACCATAAAAACGAGCATATTTTTATATTTAAAACACGTATAGTGTTGATAGAAAAAACAAAAGTTTTTTTTCATGCTTGTAATTCATTGTTTATTTCGTCATGTTACTGAGTAATTTTTTGAATTAACGAGGATTACATAATTATCTGATGACATAAGCCCTTAACTTCCCTATATATCCTGGTCACATGAGCCTTTAACTTTTCTTCATAAGCTTTTACATCTTTATCTCTTTTCATAGGCAACTTAGAACATTTAAATCTTCACTTGAGAGCTCCAAAATCTTATACCGAAACTTTATCTCATAAATTGTTGGCCCTTTAGTATCGATTAGGCTCTTGATGATGATGATTGAATATAAACAACTTGTATGAAACTTGAGAGAATATGAACAAGTGTATGAATATGATTATGAATGAATGATGATACAATGTTTACATACTCTTGACATATATATATATACCCTACATGATAGTTAACAACTTTACATTTGACATACTAAACCCTTATACATACATACACTTTACATACTTAGATACTAAGTTAACTTCCTACTAATTACATAAATGACCCACTAGTTTAACTTATACTTAGACGCACATGTATTTGGATTAAGATAATTATATTTTCAACATAAATTGCTCCATCCACTGCTTCTGTAGTAACCTCTTTTGAAGCTTTGTTGCAACTCCATTTAATAATCATTGTTTGGCAACCATTGTATTGGACGTACAGTTGTGCCTTGAACTCTTGAGTATTTGAGCAGTGAAGTGTCTAATGCAATAGCAGATACTCTTACATTAAATTCATTTGTAGGGAAGGTATTCATATTGAATGAAAATTTAACAGAGATTGCTTTATTGATTTCATATTAAATAATAACATTTTGCTAGAACTCTCTTAAGTGTAGCAACATAGACAGGAGGATCAATCACAAGGGCAAATATATTTGTGAGAATGGGATGAGTTTATAGCCAGTTTTAAAGTTGAGAGCCATGGTGAAACAAGCAGGGTTTGATCGCAACTGGTTAGAGTAAAGGATTGAGAATGAGCGAGATGATGAATTTGAATGGTTATTGATGAAACAATGCAAAGGAACAAAGGGTTTAATAAGATGATGAGGAATATATAGGAAAATAAAGCTTTAATAATAGTAGTCAAAACCATCATTAATTAGTTGTAGAAGACTAATCAAGGCTCGGCAAAACAACTTGTGCATAAACCTGATCCACGCGAAAAGCAGATGTCACGCGAGAAGCAGACCACGCGACATTCATGTCCCGCGCGAAAGGAAGCTGTGCGAAAAGCCAGTCGCGCGAGAACTGTTGTTTTAGTATAAATAGTTTCGTTTTCGTTTTGTAATTAAGCTTTTGTTCATTTATCATATGTGTGCTGTGCGAAATCGCACAAGACCTGTTCTAGGTTGTGTTATCATTTTGTGATCAATTCAATCTTCTTTCATTCCAATCTTGTTTACATTCCGCATTCACAAGATTGAGATCGTGTGTTTATTGTTCTTTCTGGGAAATTTCAAAGTTTTACAATTGGTATCAGAGCATTAGGCTCTAGAACCATGATTTGGAGAAGATTTGGATTGTTCTCTACTCATTTTTGAAGACATTCATAATTGATCACTTGAGATTCTGATATGGTGATGTTATGCTGCTTGAATTGTGAGAATTTGGACTGATTTGGACGGAATTAGTGGACTTTAGTTGAATTTTAATCATCAAAAAGCTTAAAATTAAACTAAATTCATTAAAATTGGATTAAAATGAGTATAATCAGACATATTCAGTGATTTGGAGGTAATTCTCGCTTGAACAACCTATTGGAAATTCGATTCTGCACGAAATTGGAAGATTTTCGCTTGAACTGTGAGTTTTCGCATGCGAAAAAGTGTGTTTTCGCTCAGACAGTTATTTCTCCTTTTTATGCGATTTCGCGTGAAAAGGTAAATAGGAAATTTCGCACGAATCAATATTCTCGCGCGAAAAGTTTGGCCGCGCGAAAACAGGTTTTGCACAATTGTTTCTGTCGCACGAAAATTCTGATTCTGACTTTTTGATCAACATGGCTTCAACAACTCCGAATTTAAAGCATCTTACTGCTTCACTTCATCTAGACACGGAAATTGGTACTGGTAACAAGCCACCGAGACTTCTCTGTGAAGACGATTATGCTGATTGGGCTTTCCGATTTGAGAGACATGTTCTCTACACGGAACCTAAGATGTGGAGGTCTATTCAGTATGGTCCTTACATTCCGTTGTACAAAAATGATAAAGGAGAAATGGTACAGAAACCTGAACACTTGTGGGATGAAGATGATGTTAAGAGGTTGGAACTGGATGATAAAGCTTATGCTGCCATCACTATGGCATTGACTACTGAGATTTCACAAAAGTTTCAAGAGTTCAGAGGTGCAAAGGTGTTATGGGATGCTCTTGAAACTCAGATCATGGGCAACAAAGATATGAGGGAAAGCAAAAAAGATATGTTGAATCAAGAATTCAACATGTTCAATCATATAGTTGGTGAAGAGTTGGAAGCTCAGATTGCCAGGTTTGTTAGACTGGTAACAAAAATGAAGAGTGCGGGTATTACTCTGGAACATATCACTGTGAACAAGAAGCTGCTAAATTCACTTCCATACAGTTGGAATAACAACTGTACATTGATCAAGAGAACCAAAGACTTGTATACTCTTCAGTTGACTGATCTCATTTCAACTATCAAGTCTTATGCAATGGACGATAAGCAGCAAGCTGCTAATCATCTCAGTTCTCTGGGTGCTGAAGGAACTGCTCTCTATGCAAAGATGGCTAGTAATCCAAATTACTATGTTAGTTATACACAAATGTGTCAGCAACAACAATCTGGAGGTGCAGCATCTTCTTATATGCAACCGGCAGTAAACCATCAAGTTCATGTTCCAGCTGCTCAACCCTATTCCTCCATCATCCATCAACAAGTCCCTCAATCTCAAGATTCTCATAGTGGTCAACATGCTTATGTTGCTACTACTAATCCATCAAAGCAGATTGTCCAGATTGCTGAGGAGCATCTTGCCCTTTTCACCACTTTTATGTCAAGCTATGAAGCGTTTATGGCTGGAAGACTCACTGCTCCTAATGTCTTGGTTGATGATCTTCAACAAGTCAATCCTGATGATGTTGAAGAAAATGATATCAAGTATCAAATGGCCATGGTAGTTTACAGGGCAAAGAATTTTGCTAGACGAACCGGGAGAAAAATGTTTGGTGTTAACAACTCGAGCAAGATCGGTTTTGACAAGTCTAACCTGAGATGTTACAACTGTGACAAACCAGGTCATTTCGCTAGAGAATGTACTGAGCCAAAGACTGGTCAAACTGAAGGCCCTAAAAAGATGGTTACTGTAGAGATTGAGTCAAAGAAAGACAAGGCTAGCACTTCGGGTGGTACTAAAGCATTGGTTTCACAAACTATTGCTGAATATGACTGGTCTGATCAAATGGAAGCCCTTGATCTAACATTGTCTACTGCATTCATTGTAAAGATTGTTCCTGAATCAGAAGAAGAAGAAAATTTATATGCTGAGTTCATTTCTGATGACTTGATGGAAGGATTGTTTGCTGAAAGAGAAGAAGTGAAGGTGGAAGTTGAGAAAGAAAATAAGGAAGTTGAAGAAATGAAGGAGAATGTTGAAGAAGAAAAAGAGACAGTTGTGAAGAAAGATCAGGTTGAGAAGGGTGCTAATGAAAAGATTGTGATTGAAGAGTACACTGTCGAGCCTCCAGTCAAAAGCCAATGTAATAATCCAAAGACTGTTGACGTTGCTCCAGTGGCAGAACAAGCTGCTGAAATGAAAGCATTCATGGTTAAGAAGGTTGAGGAAGCAGAAGGGGAAACTTCTGAACCCAAGGTATATGATGGTTTGTGCAAAAATTCATGTGTTGAGAAAGTTCAAAGATATAGAGTTCACAATGAGAGCCTGATAATGGAAGTTGAAAAACTTCAGTATCAAGCTCGAAAACACAAGTCAAATGAAAAGATTTTTAAAGAAAAACTTGAAGGTTTAAATAAAACAATATATAATTTACAACTAAATCTTCATGATAAAGAATGTACAAATAATGATTTGACAAATAGAAACAATGAACTCGCTTTAGAAATTAATAGACTCAACAGTGAACTAGCCACGGCTAAATTGACTGTTGAGAAATTTGAACTTTCATCAACAATGGTTGAAGGAATAATCAAGTCACAAATAACACAGAAGATTAAAGGAGGAAAATACGGTGTTGGATTTTCAAACATTGCTCCTCCAATTAATCATGATTATTCATGTTTACCTTCATCTAATGTCATTTCTGATTCTGATATGGTCTATGGGATTGGTTTCTCTCCATCTCAAGACTTAAAACCTTCAGTCAAAGTAAATCTATCTGTTGATCCTATTACAATAACGAAACCTTAACAATCAAATGAAAATTCTTATGCAGATAAATTGAAGGTGGATGGGTTGGTTGAAGATTGGGAGAGTGAAAGTGAGGGAGAAAATGAGAGTGACAGTTTGAACAATAAAAATGTAAATGTTTTACGATCTGCTTGTAAACAAACTTTGTCTAGAAATGAAAAGGTGGTTGATTTGAATGAGATTAAATCAAATAGTAAATGTAATTTGAATGCAAATCAAAGGGAAAATCAGAAAGAAAAAATTGAAAAAGAGTTTAAAAGTAGATTTGTTTCTAAAGGTTTAATTGAAAATGAAGAGCATATTTTTAAAGAAACGAATTCTCGATTCTTTAAAAATAAACTTCATTATAATGCTAACCTTGTGAATCAAGATATTTGTAGCCCAGATTTGCAAGTGAATGATTCTTCTGCATTCAATCTGAAAATTCAAAAGCCTGGTCCTTTTCCGGCACCAATTCGTATATAAAAGCCTTGTCCACCTCCAGCAAATTCAAAGTCTGGTCCTACTCCAGCAGAATCTAAGACTGGTCCTATCCCAGCACCACTAATTCCAAAAGTCACAACTGCCAAATCTCAAATCAAAAGTGGTCATAATTCATATATTTCCTCGAATCTGCAAAAGATGAACTTGCAATTATCAAATGAGGCAAAGATTCGAGAGACTGTGAAGAATGATAAACCAAAGAGTCAATCTGACTTTGGTTTTTATGACAATTTTCATAATTGTCATCCACAGTTTGTTTTCCACACACAACAAAAGAGATGTTATCAGTGTGGAAACTCAAATCATTTAGCAAACAATTGTCCTTTTCGACAGAAATCATTAAGCAAACAAAGATTTCATAATTCTATTGCTCATAATAGAAAATTGTTTTTCACTCGTGGAAAATTTTCAAATAATATGAAATCAAAGGTTGTTAATGATTTTAATGTCAAACGGGATAATAATTTGACTAATGATGTAAAAGAACACAACAAGTTGAAAGCGTAAATGAAAAGACTGATGTGCAAACCAAATATAATAATATCAAATCATTTTGTCTTACTGCAACTCATAATGTGCTCAAGTCATGTTTGACTTGGGTACCAAAAGCTAAGTAATTTTGTTACTAATGCAGGGACAACCGCAAAAGGCTATTGAAAGTCTATGGCATGTAGATAGCGGTTGTTCAAGACATATGACTGGGAACTTATCATTACTAAAAGATGTTCAGTCATATAACGGAGGAAGAGTGATTTTCGCGGGAGACAAAGGAGGACGTATAACCAAGCATGGTACAGTTACAAATGGTGTCCTTAGCTTTGAAAATGTTAATTTTGTTGAGGAATTAAAACATAACCTGTTAAGTGTGTCTCAAATCTGTGACAAACAATATTCTACACACTTTACTAACAAAGAATGCCTAATCTTAAAACCGGGTTTTGTTGTTCCAGATGAATGGATTTTGATGAGGACTCCGAGAGACAATGACACATATCTTCTTGATATGCATTGTTCTAATTCTTTGGTAACAGCTTCTTGCTTACTATCCAAAGCCTCGGAGAATGATTCCATGTTATGGCATCGTCGATTAGGACATGTCAATCTTAAAAACATGAATAAACTTGTACGTGGAAATCATGTTATTGGCTTACCTGAAAAAGAATTTCAATTAAATGAACATTGTTTGTCATGTTCAAAAGGTAAACAACATAAACTTCCTCACAAACCAATTGCACACAACTCAGTCGAATCAATCTTACAACTCTTACACATGGATCTTTTTAGTGCAGTGAGTGTTTTAAGTTTGGGTCGAAGATCTTACTGTCTGGTTGTTACTGATGACTTTTCTAGATTTACTTGGGTGTTTTTCTTAGTATCTAAGGATGAAACTCCACAACTTTTGATCAAATTCATTACTTTGGTGGAGAATCAGACAGAGAAAAAGGTAAAATGCATCCAAAGTGACAATGGAACAGAGTTTTGCAATCAAACACTGAATGAGTTTTGTGAATCAAAGGGAATTGCTAGACAATTTAGTGCTGCTGGCACACCACAACAGAATGGGGTTGCAGAAAGAAGGAATAGAACATTGATTAAAGCTGCTAGAACAATGATATCTGCTGCCAAATTACCTTTGTTCTTTTTGGCTGAAGCAGTAAATACTGCATGTTATGTTCAGAATCGTGTTTTAATCAACAAAAGATTAAATAAGACTCCATATGAAATTTTTTATAAACACAAAACCAAAGTTAAATATTTTAAAGCCTTTGGTTGTTGTTGCACTTTATTGCATACAACTGAATCCTCTTCAAAATTTTCTGAAAAGGCTGATGAATGTTACTTTGTGGGATATGCTGCTAATAAGGTTGCATATCGAGTTTATAATAAAAGAACTAGACAAATAATTGAGTCATTTAACATTGATTGGCATGAGCTTAACATTACTGATGCATGTTCAGCTCCTTCAAGGGTTTATGATTATGAATCTTTGTTCATAAATTTTAAAATTTCTAAAACTTCATCTGCAGATTCTAATTCTCAAGCAATCTCCTTGGAAAACAAAATCATTGAGGAATTTCCATCTTTGATATCTGATGATTCTGCTGTTGCTTCATCATCCAAAGATATTCCTACAGCTTCTGTACCAGTATCTGAATGTTCTGAGTCCTTAGATGTTCCTTCAGAACAAATTTCTAACCCGGAGCTGGAAGAATCATTAAGTTCACCTTTATCTGCATCTTCTTCAGAAACGATGGATACACCGATCGAAGTCATTCAAGTTCCATGTGAAGAATCTCTAAACGTGTCTACTGCTTCTGAAAATCCTGTTTCAGATGACACACTTGAAGAAAATATTGTGTATCAATCTCGACAATCTGAAGAAGTTCTTGATAATGTTGAACACATTACTAATTTGGAAGATGGATTGGTTGCAGATGATATTCCTCAATTAAGAATACATAAAACTCATCCAACTAATGCAATCATTGGTCCATTACATGAGGGTGTAATTACCAGAAGTCGATCAGGGGCAATCAACACATGTCTTTATGCTTGCTTTCTATCACAAATAGTGCCCAAGAATGTGGAAATGGCACTTAAGGAAAACAGCTGGATAGAAGCAATGCAAGATGAGTTGATGCAATTCAAAAAGCTGAATGTCTGGCATCTTGTTGAACTCCCAAAGGATAAGCTTCCGATTGGAACAAAGTGGATATTTCGAAACAAGACGGATGAAAAGGGTGTTATAGTTCGGAATAAAGCACGTCTTGTTGTGCAGGGATTTTATCAAGTTGAAGGATTGGATTATGAAGAAGTGTATGCTCCAGTTGCAAGACTAGAAGCAATACGTATATTCTTAGCCTTTGCTTCATACATGAGCATCAAGGTGTATCAGATGGATGTTAAAACTGCATTTTTATACGGAGAAATGAAGGAAGAAACCTATGTTTGTCAGCCTCCAGGATTTGAAGATCCCGATCATCCTGATTATGTTTACAGGTAGGATAAGGCATTATATGGTTTACATCAAGCACCTCGTGCTTGGTATGCAACTCTGACTGAACATTTGCTTGCAAATGGTTATTCAAGAGGTGCAATTGATCAAACCTTATTCATATGAAAATCAGGCGATGATATCATTTTGGTTCAAATCTATATCGATGATATCATTTTTGGCTCTACAAATGATAGTATGTGCACGGAGTTCGAAGAGGTAATGAAGAAGAAATTTGAGATGAGTTCCCTTGGAGAAATTTCATTTTTCCTGGGTATTCAAGTTACTCAATCTGAGACTGGTATTCTCATCCATCAAGAAAAGTATGTTCAGACTATTCTTGAGAAATACAAGTTTCAAGATTCCAAAGTAGCTCCAACTCTAATGGCTTCTCGTCCTACTCTTACTCCAGATCCATTGGGAGAATCAGTTGATCAACATCTTTATAGATCGATGATTGGTTCCCTCATGTATCTCACTGCAAGCAGGCCGGATATCATGTTCCCTGTTTGTCAGTGTGCCCGCTATCAAAGTGATCCAAAGGAATCACACATGAAAGCTGTCAAGAGGATTTTCAAGTATCTCAAGGGTCAACCCAAACTTGGTCTTTGGTATCCTCGAAATTCCGATTTCAATTTATTTGCTTATACTGACAGTGATTATGGTGGTTGTAATTTAGACAGGAAATCGACTACAGGAGGATGTCAATTCTTAGGCAACCGACTCATTTCTTGGCAGTGTAAAAAGCAGAACACTGTCTCCACATCCACTGCCAAAGCTGAATATGTGGCTGCATCGAGTTGTTGTTCCCAGCTTGTCTGGATTCAACAACAACTTCTCGATTATGGCCTCAACATCTATGACACACCTATTTGGTGTGACAATACGGCAGTTCTGAACATCGTGAAAAATCCCATTCAACATTCCAAAACTAAACACATTGACATCCGCATCCATTTTATTCACGACTGTTTTGATCGAAAACTTATTCATTTAAAACAAGTGCCGTCAACTGAAAATATTACTGATTTATTTACCAAGGCATTTGATCATTCTCGATTTGATTTCCTTATGCAATCATTGGGAATGATTAACTTTGGATAAATTGGTTTAATGAATCTTCACAAAAAGATTTTTCATTTTTCATAAAGGATAAAATTACAATTGTTTCCTTTTCTTAAAAGGACAATCACAATTTTAGGGGGAGAAAATTAGAAGACAAGTTCTAAAAAATATTTTTGGTCTTAGGGGGAGTCAAGATCAAAGGATTAAAAACACAAGAGAAGAAGAAATTTTCATACTGAAATGAGAAATGATATTACAAAGTTCTAAACGATTAAGTCTAAGTACTTTCAAAGGCTTAAATACGAATAGACTTGGATTATGTTTGATGTGTCGATAGGCTTTGCTTTCAGAAATGAAAAGATCATAATTGAGTGTTTACACTTGAATTAAAGAAATATGAATTAGTGGGGAACATATGAGGATTCTGTGCTAAAAATGTTCTAACACAGACTGAGAGATATAATCTTGTCATACTCAAGTCTGTATATGATTGATTCAGTGATTATCATAACTATGTATATATATAAAAGATAAAAATACAAAAAGAAACAAAAAGGAGAAAAACACAAAAAGAAAATAATTGAGCAAAAAGATGCCAACAAAGGCCATATGGGATATAAGATGCCAAGAAGCACAACAAATCAAAAGATATGTCTAAAAGACATACATACTATATGGTATATATTTTCTATTTTGAGAATATTTTTTAACCTTGGAAGGCAAAATCAAAAGATGGGGCATGTAAGTCCGGATGACTTGTAAGTCCTAAACATCTTGAGAGGGCAGACATAAGTCCGGATGGCTGTCAATAAGTCCTTAAACTTGTTAATATTCCGGGTTAAGAAATATTTCTCAGGCTAGTTATGCTCAAATAGTTATATTTAGGATTACAATAAATGATATTATTGATCAACAATGCATGATTTAAGTCAAATTGGGGTGACTTGAAATCTCGATAGTGTCTTGAAGGATAATAATTACTTTACAGAAGTTCTGATTGTGGGATCCACTGACTTATATTAAAATAACACAAAACATGATATATATCACTCATTATGTTTCTGAGTAAAACCTGAAGTATAAATTTAAAAGGACAAAATATATTGACAATCAACTTAACCAGTTATTTTAAATAAAGCCGGACAGAGTCTTAACTTGATAAAGAACTATATGATCTCATTATGAAAATTTTTACAAAACAAACAAATCCGATCTTGATTCTTTAATTGTTTTCATTCTTTTATTATGTTGTAGGTAAGTGTTTTTCATTTCACTTTTGTGTTGTTTTAAGTTTTAAGTCAATTAAATAACAATATAAATTTTTAAAATTGAAGATTCATTAAATTAATTGGTCACTTGGTAAATAACATTTTATGTTGACATAATTAATTGAGAATAAAACGGATTGAAATTTTGTAAAAATAAGAAAGAGTTTAAAAGTTGAAAAATTTGAAAAATTCCTTAACTCGCGCGAAAGGGAAAGTCACGCGAAAGAGTAAGTCTTGCGAAAAGGCTTGTCGCGTGATTTTTCTGGGATATAAATGTCACAGTGTCCTAGACAACATCACTTTTCGCTCAAACCATCCGAAAATCCCTCTCGCTTCGCATACGAAACCTCTTTTCGCTTCCTCACTGTAAATCAAACTCTGAATTCATCTTGGTCTTGATTGTGATTCTGATTCATATCTCATTTTCATTACGATCATATTGTGATTATAAAGGTAATGTGAATAATATGGTTACTTTGGATTTATAGGGCATAAATGGAACTTAACATCTTGAACTAAAATCTTACAAAATGGACTTTAAACTTGAAATTGAAAGATGAAATACACCTAATGAACTTAGGCGACAGGAATGGAATGGATTTCATGGATTAAAATGATTTTTGAACTATTAATTTGAAAGTCGGAGTTGTGCGAATCACACAGAAATTAAACAGACGCGAAATAGGGTTTTCGCGTGACACTGTTACTCGCTTGAGTATTGATTTCGCGTGAAATACAGTTTTTCGCTTGAAACCAGGTTTCGCAAGGTTTTTTCGCTTGGAATTCATTTTCGCTTGAAATATGATATTTCGCATGAAACAACTTTTCGCGAGATATCTTTGACTCTCGCATGAGATGCAATTTCGCATGACTGATACATTTCGCACAAAAGAAATTTTCGCATAACTTGGGTTTTCGCATAACAGAAAGTTTTGAAATTTTTTCTAAGTGTTGATGGTGTTGTCTCAAATGGACTTATCACTTGCAACTTGTTTTCAAATAATAAATCTTTAGTTGCTAAAATTTTAAGTGTTGTACATATATTCACATATGACTAAGCTTTGAAATGATAAATTGTTTCTAAGTGATAAAATTATCTAAGTGTGAAACATCAAAAGTTAAAATGTTCTAAGTGTTGAAATTCTAAATGCATAATGAAGTTATATTCAAAGTGTTCTAATCTTGAGTTTGTTTGACAATGCAGATGGCACAAATGATTTTTAATAAAAATCATAATTGTGTTGCTTATTTAGACGAGGTTCCGGAAGGGAAGGAACTGTTTTCATCTATGATTGAAGGCCTGAAGAATTCCCGAATTGTGTATGCCATATCTGCTGATCCTGCCATTTATTCTGAGCTCATAGATTCTTTCTGGAGCACTGCTGCTCTGGAAAAAGACCAAGCGGGAAACCAGATTATTACTGCTAATGTCAAGGACAAACGAGTGACAGTTTCTCAGTCCATTCTGAACCGAGTTCTTTTATTTAATGATCAAGAAGGAGCACCAACTCATCTTGATGATGATACAGTGATTGATTGTCTGGCTCGTATGGGATACGAGTACAGATATCCAAGTTTAGAGAAGAAATGGCTACCACCGTACTGGAAGTACTTATTTCATGTGGTGATTCATTGTCTGAGCAACCTCAAAGCTGGGATGGATAGCTTGAGTGCAATTTTTGGTTCCTTATTGGTTTCTTTGGTTGATGATCTACCTTTCAGTATATCTGGAGTTATCTTTCAGGAGATGGTAAAGAATGCCATAGCCAATCCTGGAAGAAAGTTCATCATGTATCCAAGATTTATCCAGCTGGTAATAAATGATGTTTATCCTGAGCTTGCTACTCAGAGATCTCCTAAGTATGTTGTTCAAACTGTAAAGAAGGAGATTTTCACACATCTCACTGGAACCAGAGGAAACAAATGTTCTGGTGAAAGTTTTGCTAAGATTGGAAAATTTCTGAGATTGAAGAAGGTGTTGATGAGTTTGGAGAAGGTGATCATACTAATGAAGCACAGACTGGCACTTCTACTTCTGGTGCTAGAGATAACTTAGATGAGGAGATTGAAAAGTTATTTGAAGATGAGCCTGTGAATGAAGAAAGAACGGAAGGAATTGTTCATTCAGCTTCCAGTTCAGAGACGGCTAGTGATCAAATAGGGAATGTTCCCTATGTAATCCAAACTGATCAAACACCATCTACTCCAACATCTTCAAGACCTAATGATGAAGACAGAGATACTGATTATGTTCCGGAGGAGTCTCCTAGTACTTCATCAAGGAGAAAACGTATGGCAATAAGGAGAGATTTTCCAGCAAGAAAAAGAGGTCGAGGTATTGTTCCCAGGAGACCACGAACACATGTGGTTATCACTGAGACTGAGCAAGATCAGACTGCTAATGTGACTTCTTCTGCTCCTGAGACAGAAACAGTTCCTGTTTCTGAAGCAGCTAATATTTCTGAGACTGGTTTTTCTACACCCCCAAGGCAAGAAAACTTAGAGTTTGATGTTGATTCGTTCTTAAATACCCCTCCAGATTTTCAAGGGAGAGAGGAATCAACAAGCACTCCTCGTTCTATCACATTAGAAGAAAGAATAAAGAACTTGGAGGAAGAAAGTTTTGAGAATATGAAGTTGATTGCTGAATTAAAGAAAGGTAATGACGAAAAGACAAATCTGATCAACATGATTCATCTCGATTCCGCCATTAAAGATACAAGGATAGTTTCTCTTGAACAACAGATGAAGAGCATGTTTGATTATACTTCTGGGTTGGAGAGACAACTGAATGAGCTCAGAGAATTTATATCTTAGACCTATTTTCATCAGCCACCAGTCATAAGGTCTACTACTGTGATTGGTGAATCTAGTAGACGCTCTCCTAGCCCACCTCCCACTGAAAATGTTCCAGAAAAGGAAGTGGTCAACGAAGCTCAAACTTCTACTAAACAGCCAAGTGTTAGCACTACTGAGGATGTTCCAACTTCATCTGAAGTACCTATCACCGAAGCTTTCACATCTACAGCTTTCGTTGAGCCTGAGCATATGATTACTTTGCCTATTGTTAATGAAGAGGAGGATGAAGAATTGATTGATTATGCTGATTCAGATGATGAGGATGATGATGATGAGGATGATGATGGCAATGATGATGATGATGGTGGAGACAATGGTGGAAATGATGATGGTAATGATGATGGAGGCAATGATGATGATGGAAGTGATGTTACTGGATTATCATCGAGTCCAACTGGTGAAACTACCACTGATAATGTCGATCGACCAAGTGGTAGTGATCCGGAAGGATATGATCTGATTGACACTGATACTGAGAGTTTGTATGAAAAAGAATTATATTCTTTTCAACAATCTTCATCTGGTGCTGTCGAAGAAGAACTTGATGTGTTTGATGATTTGGAGGAACAGAATGAATATACTGACATATTTGGGAACAATCTTCAAGAGTTATTTAAGGACATTAATCTTGAAGAAGGAGAAATCTCTACTGAGACTGTAAGTGGTGAAACTCCTGCTGTTTCTACAAAGAAAGATTCTACTGGTCAGATTGCTTTATTCACTAGAGGAGGATTAATGTTCAAAGCACCACCACCACCTACTGAAGCTCATTTTCTATTCATTTCTAAGCCTAAGCAAAAGTACGGTGAAATGTCTCATGTGATCAGTTGGGGATATGATGGAGAGAAAAGATTATATGTGATAAAAAGAAGGAATGGTGAAATAGATTATTTGAAGAGCACACAAGATTTCCATACTTTACGTGCTGCAGATCTTTACACTATGGGAAAAGCTCCGTTTTTCAACGAAAATAATCATAGTGAAGCTGAGTTGATAAGATCTATGATACGAAGGGAGATGCGTACAAATTTCAAGGACTTTAAGACTGCCAAATCAAAGGTGATTGATGACTCAACAAGAATAGATGAAAAGACTAAAGCTCCAATGAAAATACGAGTCTATCAACATCCTAAATTTATCAGGAAAGTCCCCGTGCATGCTCCAGTTCCTCCCAACACTTTAAAGCAATTACTCTCATGGAGATGTGAGAAGGATTCCGGTCACGCTGTGATCAGATGTACTGACAGGTCATTTCGAATCATTGATCCAGCAGACTTGGTGAAGTTTGGCAAAGACGACTTACTCAAGCTTTAACACTGCCCCATTTCAGCTGATGAGTCCGTTTATTTTCTATCTTGCCAGTATGTGTGGATGATTGACCGGATCCTTAGGAACAAATGGTATGCTTATGCAGGCTCGTACAAGAAGGCAAATGTTGATTTTAATTGATCATGTTTCACCGAGCCTAGGGGGAGATTGTAGAAGACTAATCAAGGCTCGGCAAAACAACTTGTGCGAAAACCTGATCCACGTGAAAAGCAGATGTCACGCGAGAAGCAGACCACGCGACATTCATGTCCCGCGCGAAAGGAAGCTGTGCGAAAAGCCAGTCGCGCGAGAACTGCTGTTTTAGTATAAATAGTTTCGTTTTCGTTTTGTAATTAAGCTTTTGTTCATTTATCATATGTGTGCTGTGCGAAATCGCACAAGACCTGTTCTAGGTTGTGTTATCATTTTGTGATCAATTCAATCTTCTTTCATTCCAATCTTATTTACATTCCGCATTCACAAGATTGAGATCGTGTGTTTATTGTTCTTTCTGGGAAATTTCAAAGTTTTACAATAGTCGTATGTAAAAGTTAAATATTAAGTATTAAAGGAAACACAAATGAACATCATCGATTAAAAGAGAATAACTTATCAATGTGGATCCATTGATGAATTTCTTTTAAGAACTTCGTAAGAGGAGACCAAGTTTAAGACCATGTCATTGTTTTTAAGGGATCATAAGGTTAATTGTACTGATTAAAAGGAAAAGTGAAACATGTTATCTTGCACACACATGTTGAAAATGTTTGGATAAGCATGCTATCTCACACACACTTGTGTTGAAAATATGATATTCGATCTAGAAATAATAAGGTAGATTAAAGATCCAGTTATTCTTTTATAAAGAGATATTGATTAATCGGTCAGGGGCGAAGGATAGGCAGGGCCGGGGGGGGGGGCGACCGCCCCCCCTCCTTTTTTCGTCCGTAGTGTTAATTTTCCGACGCGTATGTTAAAAAAAAATATATAGTAAATTCGCCCCCCCTTAAAAAATTTAGATATGTTATATTTGCCCCCCTAATAAAATATACACATGTTAAAAAAATATACAAGTGCTATAAATATATAAAATTTACATCTATTACAATTTTAAAAAATAATAAGAAAACTATTTATATTTAACTAATTGGGCTCAACTTATTTAAAAATGGGCTTATGGGAAAAGCCCACACATTAGTCCATTACACAGCATCAAATTTACCCAAAAAAACACTGAAGAAGTGAAGATCGCTACCTGCTTGTTGCCTTGTTCGCTGCTGTCGGTTCTTCATTCTTCAAAAATCAAAATCAAGGTCGGTTCTTCACGCTGGGTGCCTCGGTTGTGCTGCTGCTCGCTAGCGGCTGCTGCTGCTCGTTCTCGATTGTTGCTGCTGGCCTGCTGCTCGCTGCCTCCGTGCCTCGCTAGACGCTAGTCGCTGCTCGTTCAGTCGTTCGATTGTTCTATTGTTGCTGCTGCTCTTTCCCCAATCCCTAGTCACAAAGTTATCATAAATTGATTGAAGGTAAGTTTTAATTGTTTAAATTGTGTTATAACTTATAAATTGATTGAATGTGAGTTGTGACCATCTAGGGTTTTGAATTGGGGTTTTAGGGGTTTATGAATGATTAAAGTTTGAATAATTAAAGTTTGATTTTAGGGGTTATGAACAATTGAATGTATGAGTAATTGTTAATTTTATGTTGAATTTAGATTGATATATCATGGGAAAAGGAAAAACTATTGATTCTTTTTTCAAAAGAAAGGATGTTGGTGCAAAAATTGATGATGCAAATAATAAGAAACATAAAAAAACATCAACTAGTGAGTTGGGAAAACATGAAAATCAACAAGAGCATCATGCTTCTGAAGTTCCTTTATCAAAAGAATCAAATGCTAATCAAGTTGATCTTAATAATCTTGAAAGAGACCCAGCTAAACGAAGACAATTGTAGGATTATCCAGTTAGTTTGAGAGAACAAGTAAGACGAGCTTATTTGAATTTAGGACCTTTCCAAATTCATCTTGAAGAGTATCCTAAAGATCGAAAGAATCGTAGATTTCAATACTCTTGGTTCAAGATTTTTCCTAGTTGGTTAGAGTATTCTCCAACAACAGATGCTTCATATTGTCTTCTTTGTTATTTGTTTAATGATAAACCAAATGTATGCAATGGTTATGATGCATTTACAGTTAAAGGATTTGATAACTGGAAAAAAGTTAATGATGGAAAAAATTGTGCATACTTGAACCATATTAGTTCTTCTCAACATAAAGATGCTGTAGCATACAGTGAAAATTTGTTGAACCAATCAACACACATTGGGAATGTCTTTGCGAAACAAAATAAAGATCTAATATTGAAGAATCGTTTGCGATTGAAAGCTTCAGTTGATGTAGTGAAGTGGTTGACATTCCAAGCTTGTGCTTTACGAGGACATGATGAATCTTCTCTTTCAAAGAATCGGGGTAATTTTCTTGAATCACTACAACTTCTAGCTTCTTATAATGATGAGGTTGCAAAGGTTATATTAGGAAACGCTCCTTATAATTCAAAATATACTTCTGGAGACATTCAAAAAGAAATTCTTAGTAATTGCAAATAAAGTACGAAAGTATATTCGTGCAGAAGTGGGGGATTCATACTTTTGTGTCATGGTTGATGAGTCGCGAGATGAGTCGAAAAAGGAGCAAATGGCCATAGTTTTGAGATTTGTTGATGCAAAAGGGATCATACGAGAAAGGTTCTTGGACTTGGTACATGTTAGGGATACTCTATCATCAACCTTGAAAACAAGTATGTGGAAACAACTTTTGCAGAATCAGTTTGATGTTAGTAAAATCCGTGGTCAAGGTTACGATGGTGCTAGCAATATGAGAGGAGAATGGAACGGATTACAAGCACTTGTTCTTAACGATTGTCCTTATGCATATTATGTTCACTGCTTTGCTCATAGGTTACTTACTTACTTATTTCTCGATTCTTTTCTTCGGTTTGAGTAGATACTTTAATGCTTATTACGCTTTTGTTTTTTGCTCACAGGTTACAACTTACCTTAGTTTATGCTTCAAGGGAAGTTATTCCAGTACATCAGTTTTTTTACAAACTTAGTTTCTATTATCAATGTGGTTTGCGCTTCTAGTAAGCGTCATGATGAGTTACAAAAGGCAAAAGCAGACGAGGTAAAGAATTTATTGGAATTGGGTGAAATCAATTCGGGAAGAGGACTGAATCAAGTTGGGACTTTAAAAAGATCTGGTGATACACGCTGGGGTTCTCATTTTAACTCTGTTTGCAGTTTACTTAAGATGTTTGATGTCACTCGTGTTGTTCTTCTTGGAATAATTGAAGACTTATCTCATACTACTTTTTCTCAACGTGGAGATGCTGATGCAGCTTACAATCACATGCAATCATTTGAGTTTATTTTTATTCTTCACTTGATAAAGGAAATAATGGGAAGAACTGAAACGCTTTCTCAAGCTTTACAAAAGAAATCCCAAGATATTCTCAATGCCATGGAGTTGGTTTCATCAACAAAGATTAGTTTAGATGATTTCAGAAATAATGGTTGGGATTCTTTCCTTGCACAAGTTATCTTTTTTTGTGCAAAACATCAAATAGAAATGCCGGATATGAACGCTCCATATACTTCTACTCGGTATCGGCCTCGTAAAAGGGATCTTCATTTTACATTTGAACATTATTACCGAGTAGATCTGTTTACATCCACATTAGATAAACAGTTACATGAGTTAAATAGTAGATTCAATGAGCGTGCAGTGGAGTTGTTATCTCTTTCTTCAACTTTAGTATCACAAAAGATTGATGTTGAGCAGATTTGTCTTCTTGTTGAGAAGTATTATCCTGAAGATTTTACGGAGCAGGAGAGGATTCAATTAAGTTATCAATTGGAGATTTTTAATGTTGAAAAGACAGAAAACATCAAGTTAAATGGTGTATCGACTATTTCTGATCTATGCAAAACTCTTGTGGAAACTAAGAAACGTGAGACGTATTATTTGATTGATAGAGTGATTCGGCTAGTTTTGACATTTCCGGTTTCTACTGCAACAACAGAAAGAGGATTTTCAGCAATGAAAATATTCAAGAATCGTCTTCGTAATAAAATGTCAGATGAGTATCTAGCGAATAGCTTGGTGATTTACATAGAAAAAGAAATAGCTGAAAACATTGATTCGGAATGCATAATAGATGATTTCAAAGATCTTAAAGGTCGTCGGGCTGAGTTGTAATTCTTCTTTAAGGTACTCGTCTTTCTCTAACTTTATCATTAAATATCATTTTAATATTATATGTAAGATTGATCCTTTAAATGAAAAATATACATTAGATATTTATAGTTTTTATTATTTGATATGACCCGAACCGAATCGCCGACCCGATTACCCGAAAATATAACCTCAAACGTAGCGATACGAAAAAAAAAATTTGTGACTTCCGCCGACCGGCCCCCTGTGTTTTTCGTCAAGCTCCGCCACTGTAATCGGTTCTCCTTTTAGATCAGAAAGAAAAGAATTATTAAGCTCATGGTTGTAGAACGTGATGAGCAATCTTGAAATCTAAATTTGGCAAGCTAATCTTTCACGTATTTGCTCGAAGGATAATGATGCCCTTATTAGTTTATGCCACTTGTAATCCTAAAAGGTATCTTAGCTTTTCTATATGGAGCTCGATCATCTCAAATTTTGAGTGCATAAAACCTTGTAACTTAATGGAAAGTGATACATTTGATGAGGCAGATCTTCTTACTTTGATTAAAAAAAATTAACTAAAACGGACACGTGATAATATCATATTTTTATCATCAAAATATTCCCGCTTCTCTATATTATCAAATAATTACATTAATTACTAATAATATTAGTTATATCTTTTTTAGATTGAAAATAGATTTTTAAGAAATTAAGAGATCTTTTTTATTAATTTTATTTCTAAAAACATAATTTTTATAAAGTAAGAACTTTTTGAAAAAAATCAAACTTCTTTAAAAATTTAAAATATATATTAAAATTGGTGTTTTAAAAATAGCAAATTTAAAAAGACAAAAAAAATCAAAATTGAAACTTATAATAAGACAAATTTAAAAAAATATATTTTTAAAAACAATTTACTTTGAAACAAAATGTTTAAATTTAATTTTGAGGAAATACAAAAAAGTTTAAAATTTTATATTATTATTTTATTACTCATAGTATATGCTTATACGTAATTTCAGTCATATCATATCTTACAATATTATTTTATAATTAATCAACTTTATTCCATTTCATATTTTATTTATTCAACTAGTGTAATTAATACAAGGGTTACTAAAAATAACCATTGTAATACACAAGTTACTAAAGCTAGTATGATAATATTTACGTAGATCTGAACCAGAAGAAGATGAGAACATGATTTCCTCAAGCACAAGATGTTAATTCTTTTGTATAAAAGTCATTTATAAGTTAGCAATGAAGACACGACATCATACCAAACTCCTAGAGCTTTTCTAAAGCATAATGAGCCTTATCTTATCTAAACACATTATTTGGATTATGAGAGTCTTCTAAACTAGCATGCTGACAAACATGTATTTCTTCTTTTAGATTTCCATTTATAAAATAACTGTTAACATGCTTTTGGTAGACCTTCCTCTCATCAGAAATATGAAGGACAAAAGCTAAATTATGACTACCCATTTCCAAAAGTAAATAATCATGTAGGACAAACAAAACCAAAAAAACAAGTTACATAGATACTTTTTAGGTTGAAATAAAGTATTCTTTCTATATATAGAGAAACTTTAATTAATAGTAGGTTATTTTTCAATTTTATTTTTTAATATATAATATTCTAATAATATAATTAATTTTACATATATACCCTCTTGTAGATTTTAATATATAATCTCTTTTAAAAATCCGAGCATACTAATGGGACTTTATTATTTTTATATATGTAATGACATAAGTTGACTAAAAATATAATCGTGTCAAATATAATATTTTATTTACTTTTCAGCTTTCGATGTCGTTAGCCCTCATTTTAACAAGAACGTTTACTTTTTTTTATTACTATTCTGCATATAGTGTTGCGATCTGATTATCTTTATGTATGTTTCGACATATGTTTTATACAAAACTAAGCTGGATCAAACATAATATGTTTTTACTTTTTAAATTTGCTTTCTTTGTCGTTAGCACTCATAATCACAATATTGTGACGTTAATTTCTGCATATACCGATACGACATGCTTTTTTGTATCCATAGTTCAATGATCAAAGATGACCTGCATCAATGCACGTCATAACCCACTAGTTTAATATATTTAATTGATGTTGTAATACCGTTCTTATTAATTTCACTTCTTTAATCTAGCTTCAGTTTGTTAAATAAATTACTATTTCCTTTATTTTTTAAACCATAGGATGTAGTCCCCCACATTCCATATTTCACTGACATTAGCGACACATAATTCTACACATTCCACTCACTCCACTCTAGAAATGGTTTTTTACATCGTTAACATTTAACATTCCACCCATTTTTTAAAATTTCTTTTATAAAATATCTAGTATTAAAATCCTCACATCGTATGTTGAAGGGGACATTGATAGCACATGTATCTTTATTAATAAAAAAGTGAATTCTTGATGTTGCTGATTACATTCAAAATCTTACTTAAAAAAGAGGGAACACCATGTTGTGTCAAAGGCATAAAACATGTATAATATATATATATATATATATATATATATATGTGTGTGTGTGTGTGTGTGTGTGTGTGTGTGTGTGTGTGTGCTGCGTGCGTGCGTGCGGGCGGGCGGGCGGGCGGGCGGGCGGGCGGGCGACTAAACTCTTTTTCGCGTGAAAAAGGTTTAGAAAACCAACTTTATTCAATCTTTATTGTTTTGTCGAGCCTTTGATAGTCTTCTACAATCTCCCCCTAGACTCGGTGAAACAATCTTAGTCAAGATCAACATTTGCTTTCTTGTATGATCCTGAATAGGCATACCGTTTATTCCTTAGGATTCGATCAGTCATCCATACATATTGGCAAGATAGAAAATAAACAGACTCGTCAGCTGAGATAGGACAGTGGAGCAGCTTGTTCAAGTCGTCTTTACCATACTTAATTAAGTTAGCTGGATCAATGATTCTGTATGATTTATCACACAGTTGATCACAACCTGACCTGAATCCTTCTCACAACTCCATGTAATAAATTGCTTTAATGAATTTGGAGGAACTGGAGCATGAACTGGAACTTTCCTGATGTAATTGGGATGTTGATAAACTCTTATCTTCATTGGAGCTTTAGTGTTTTCATTTATTCTGTAAGAGTCATCAATCAGTTTAGATTTTGCAGTCTTGAAATTTTTGAAGTTTGTCTTCATCTACCGTCTTATTTTAGATCTCATCAGCTCAGCTTCTCCATGATTACTTTCATTAAAGAATGGAACTTTTCCCATAGGATACAAATCAGCAGCTCGTAGAGTATGGAAATCTTGAGTACTCTTTAAGTAATCAATCTCTCCATTCTTCCTTTTAATCACATACATTTTCTTTTCTCCATCATACGCCCAGCTAACAACATGAGAAAGTTCACCATATTTGTCTTTTGGCTTCGAGATGTATAAAAAATGTGTTTCTGTAGGAGGTGGAGGTGCTCTGAACTGTAAACCACCTTTGGTATACAAGGCAATCTGACCAGTAACATCCTTTTGTATTAAAGCAGATTGAGTTGGTTCACTTACAAAATCTGATGGGATCTCACCTTCTTCCAGATTTATATCTTTGAACAAATCTTGTAAGTTGTTTTCAAATATATCAGTATACTCATTTGGCTCATCTACATCATCAAATAAACCAAACTCTTCTTCTGTAGCTTCTGTAGATGTAGATTGCTGAAACGAATACAACTCCTTTTTGTATAACTCTTCGGTAGCGGGATCCAAAGGTTCATATCCTTCTGGATTACTAGCACTTGGTCCTGAGACATTGTCAGTGCTACTGTCACCAGTTGGATTAGAAGATAAACCAACATCACCTCCATCATCATCATCATTATCATCATCATTTTCATCATTATCATCTTGATTGTCATTATCATCTCCGTCATCATTGTCATCATCATCATTATCTACATCATCTTCATTATTTAAATCATCATCAGAATCACTAAAATCAATCATCTCATTTTCTTCTTCTTCATTCACAGTTGGAATAGGCATCATATGCTCTGGTTCGACAAAAGCTGTAGGATTTACAACTTCAGTAATAGGTACTGTAGAAGACTAATCAAGGCTCGGCAAAACATTTGAAGATTGAACAAAGACGAATTCTGAAAAACAGCATGTGCGAAAACCTGATCCACGCGAATTGAAGAAGTCACGCGAGAAGCATATCATGCGAAATCAAGTTTCCACGCGAAGAGAAGCTTCCACGCGAAAGTCTCAGCCGCGCGAAAAGCCTGTCGCGCGAGAACTCAATGTTTAGTATAAATAGCTTAGTTTCGTTTTGTAACAAGCCTTTCGTTCATTAAAAAAAAAAATGCGAAAGGAGATTTCGGATTGTGCGCGACAATGGTTTTCGGGTAAGACTTGAGCGAGAAGTGAAAATATCTTGAACAGTGTGCATTTTATAACACAGACAAATCACGCGAAAACCAATTTCGCAAAACCTTCTGTTTCGCGTGACCCTCTATTTCGCGTGCGAAATAAGGAATTTCAAATTTTTCAACTTTTTAAATCTTTTAAAACTTTACACAACCTTAAGTCCTTTTATTTTCAATGAATCAAAGTCAACATAAAATGTTATTTACCAAGTGATTAATTAACTTAATGAATCTTCAATTTTCAAATATTTTTCTTGTTATTTATTTGTTTTAAAAATAAAACACTATAAAAGTAAAATAAAAACAAACACTTACAAACAAAATAACAAAGAAATAAAAACAATTAAAGAATCAAGATCGGATTTGCTTGTTTTGTATAAATTTTTCATAATGAGATCATATAGTTCTTTTGTCAAGTTAAGACTCTGTCCGGCTTTATTTAAAATAACTGGTTAAGTTGATTGTCAATATATTTTGTCCTTTTAAACTTATACTTCAGGTTTTACTCAGACACATAATGAGTGATATATATATCATGTTTTGTGTTCATTTGATATAAGTCAGTGGATCCCACAATCAGAACGTCTGTAGAATTATTATTATCCTTCAAGACACTATTGAGATTTTTCAAGTCACCCCAATTTGATTTAAACCATGCATTGATGATCAGTGATACCATTTATTGTAATCCTAAATATAACTATTTGAGCATAACTAGCCTGAGAAATAATTCTTAACCCGGAATATTAACAAGTTTAAGGACTTACTGACAGCCATTCGGACTTACGTCTGCCCTCTCAAGATGTTTAGGACTTACAAGCCATTCGGACTTACATGCCCCATCTTTCGATTTTGCCTTCCAAAGTTAAAAACTATTCTCAAAATAGAAAATAGATACCATATAGTATGTATGTCTTTTAGACATATCTTTTGATTTGTTTGTGCTTCTTGGCATCTTATATCCTATATGCCTTTGTTGTTGGCATCTTTTTGCTCAATTATTTTCTTTTTGTATTTTTCTCATTTTTGTTTCTTTTTGTATATGTTGTTTATCTTTTGTATATACATATATAGGTATGATAATCACTGAATCAATCATATACAGGATTGAGTATGACAAGATTATATCTCTCAGTCTGTGTTAGAACATTTTTGACACATAATCCTGATATGTTCCCCACTGAATCATATTTGATATGTTCCCCACTGAATCATATTTCTTTAATTCAAGTGTAATCACTCAATTATGATCTTTTCATTTCTGAAAGTAAAGCCTATCAACATATCAAACATAATCCAAGTGTATTCGTATTTAAGCCTTTGAAAGTACTTATACTCGTTTTGAACTTTGTAATATCATTTCTCATTTAAGCATGAAAATTTCTTCTTTTTGATTTTGGCAATCCTTTGATCTTAACTCCCCCTAAGACCAAAAATATTTTTCAGAACTTGCTTTTCTAATTTTCTCCCCCTAAAATTGTGATTGTCCTTTTAAGAAAAAGAAACAATTGCAATTTTATTCATTATTAAAACTGAAAAATCTTTTTGTGGAGATTCATTAAACCAATTTATCCAAAGTTAATCATTCCCAATGATTGCACTAGGAAATCAAATCGAGAATGATCAAACGCCTTGGTGAATAAATCAGCTATATTTTCAGTTGACGGCACTTGTTTAAGATGAATAAGTTTACGATCAAAACAGTCGCGGATAAAATGTATGCGGATGTCTATGTGTTTAGTTTTTGAGTGTTGGATGGGATTTTTCACGATGTTTAAAACTGCCGTGTTATCACACCAAATTGGTGTGTCATAAATGTTGAGACCATAATCGAGAAGTTGTTGCTGAATCCAGACAAGCTGGGAACAACAACTCGAAGCAGCCACATATTCAGCTTCGGCAGTGGATGTAGAGACAGTGTTCTGCTTTTTACACTGCCAAGAAATGAGTCGGTTGCCCAGAAATTGACATCCTCCTGTGGTCGATTTCCTGTCTAAGTTACAACCACCATAATCACTGTCAGTATAAGCAAATAAATTGAAATCGGAATTTCGAGGATACCAAAGACCAAGTTTGGGTTGACCCTTGAGATACTTGAAAATCCTCTTGACAGCTTTCATGTGTGATTCCTTTGGATCACTTTGATAGCGGGCACACTGACAAACAGGGAACATAACATCCGGCCTGCTTGCAGTGAGATACATAAGGGAACCAATCATTGATCTGTAAAGATGTTGATCAACTGATTCTCCTAATGGATCTGGAGTAAGAGTAGGACGAGAAGCCATTGGAGTTGGAGCTACTTTGGAGTCTTGAAACTTGTATTTCTCAAGAATTGTCTGAACATACTTTTCTTGATGAATGAGAATACCAGTCTCAGATTGAGTAACCTGAATACCCAAGAAAAATGAAATTTCTCCAAGTGAACTCATCTCAAACTTCTTCTTCATCACTTCTTCGAACTCCGTGCACATACTATCATTTGTGGAACCAAAAATAATATCATCGACGTAGATTTGAACCAAAATGATATCATCCCCTGATTTTCGTATGAATAAGGTTTGATCAATTGCACCTCTTGAATAACCATTTGCAAGCAAATGTTCAGTCAGAGTTGCATACCAAGCACGAGGTGCTTGATGTAAACCATATAAAGCCTTATCCAACTTGTAAACATAATCAGGATGATCTGGGTCTTCAAATCCAGGAGGCTGACAAACATAGGTTTCCTCCTTCATTTCTCCGTATAAAAAAGCAGTCTTAACATCCATCTGGTACACCTTGATGTTCATGAATGAGGCAAAGGCTAAGAAAATGCGTATTGCTTCGAGTCTTGCAACTGGAGCATACACTTCTTCATAATCTAAGCCTTCAACTTGATAAAATCCCTGCACCACAAGGCGTGCTTTATTTCTAACTATAACACCCTTTTCATCCGTTTTATTCCTAAAAATCCACTTTGTTCCAATCGGAAGCTTATCTTTTGGTAGTTCAACAAGATGCCAAACATTTAGCTTCTTGAATTGCATCAACTCATCCTGCATTGCTTCTATCCAGCTGTTTTCTTTAAGTGCCATTTCCACATTCTTGGGCACTATTTGTGATAGAAAGCAAGCATACAGACATGTGTTGATTGCTCCTGATCGACTTCTGGTAACTACACCTTCGTGCAACGGGCCAATGATTGCTTCAGTTGGATGAGTTTTATGTATTCTCAATTGAGGAATCTCATCTGCAACCATTCCATCTTCCAAATTTGTAATATGTTCAACATTATCAAGAACTTCTTCAGTATGTTGAGATAGAGGCACATAAGTTTCATCAATTGTGTCATCTGAAATAGGAGTTTCAGAAGCAGTTGACACATTTGGAGACTCATCAAATGGAACCTGAATGATCTCTATCGGTGTGTGTATAGTGTCTGAAGAAGATGAAGATAACGGAGAACTCAACGATTCTTCCAGCTCCTGAGTAGGAATTTGTTCTGAAGAAATATCTAAAGACTCAGAACAGGCAGATACTGGCACAGAAGCTGTCGGAATATCTTTGGATGAAGAAGCAGTAGCAGAATCATCAAATATCAAAGAAGGAAGTTCCTCAATTATTTGGTTATCCAAGGTGATTGATTGAGAATTAGAATCTGCAGATGAAGATTTAGAAATATTAAAATTTATGAACAAAGATTCATAATCATAAACCCATGAAGGAGCTGAACCTGCATCAGTTATGTTAAGTTCGTGCCAATCAATGTTAAATGACTCGATTATTTGTCTAGTTCTTTTATTATAAACACGATATGCAACCTTATTGGCAGCATATCCCACAAAGTAACATTCATCAGCCTTTTCAGAAAATTTTGAAGATGATTCGGTTGTATGTAACAAAGTGCAACAACAACCAAAGGCTTTAAAATATTTAACTTTGGGTTTGTGATTATAAAAGATTTCATAAGGAGTCTTATTTAATCTTTTGTAGATTAACACACGATTCTGAACATAACATGCAGTATTTACTGCTTCTGCCCAGAAGAACAAAGGTAATTTGGCGGCAGAGATCATTGTTCTAGCAGCTTCAATTAATGTCCTATTTCTTCTTTCTGCAACCCCATTCTGTTGTGGAGTGCCAGCAGCACTGAATTGTCTGGCAATTCCCTTGGATTCACAAAACTCATTCAGAGTTTGATTGCAAAACTCTGTCCCGTTGTCACTTCTGATGCATTTTACCTTTTTCTCTGTTTGATTCTCCACCAAAGTAATGAATTTTATCAATAGATGTGGAGTCTCATCCTTAGATGCTAAGAAAAACACCCAAGTAAATCTTGAAAAGTCATCAGTAACAACCAAACAATAAGATCTTCGACCCAAACTTAGAACACTTACTGGACCAAAAAGATCCATATGTAAGAGTTGTAAGATTGATTCGACTGAGTTGTGTGCAACTGGTTTGTGAGGAAGTTTATGTTGTTTACCTTTTGAACATGACAAACAATGTTCAGTTAAATGATATTCTTTTTCAGGTAAACCAATTACATGATTTCCACGTACAAGTTTATTCATGTTTTTAAGATTGACATGTCCTAATCGACGATGCCATAACATGGAATCATTCTCCGAGGCTTTGGATAATAAGCAAGAGGCTGTTACCAAAGAATTAGAACAATGCATATCAAGAAGATATGTGTCATTGTCTCTCGGAGTCCTCATCAAAATCCATTCTTCTGGAACAACAAAACCTGGTTTTAATATTAAGCATTCGTTATTAGTAAAGTGTGTTGAATATTGTTTGTCGCAGATTTGAGACACACTTAGAAGGTTATGTTTTAATTCCTCAACAAAATTAACATTCTCAAAACTCAGGACGCCATTTGTAACTGTACCCCGTTTTGTAATTCGTCCTCCTCTATCTCCTGCAAATATCACTCTTCCTCCGTTGTATGATTGCACATCTTGTAGTAGTGATAAATTACCAGTCATATGTCTTGAACAACCGCTATCAACATGCCATAGACTTTCAGTAGCCTTTTGCGGTTGTTCCTGCATTAGTAACAAATTACTTAGATTTTGGTACCCAAGTCAAACATGACTTGAGCACATTCTGAGTTGCAGTAAGACAAAATGATTTGAGATTATTATATTTTGTTTACACATCATTTTTCTCATTTATGCTTTTAGGCTTGACATTTTCTTTTATATCATTGGTCAAATTCTTATCCCGTTTGACATTAAACTCATTAGCAACCTTTGATTTCATATTATTTGATAGTTTTCCACGAGTGAAAAATAATTTTCTATTATGAGAAATAGAATTATGAAATCTTTGTTTACTTAATGATTTTTGTCTAAACGGACAATTATTTGCCAAGTGATTTGTGTTTCCACACTGAAAGCATCTTTTCAGTTGTGTGTGGAAAACAAACTGTGGATGACAATTATGAAAATTGTCATAAAAACCAAAGTCAGATTGACTAGGTTTAACTTTCTCCACAGTCTCTCGAATCTTTGTTTCGTTTGACAATTGCAAATTCATCTTTTGCAGATTCGAGGAAATAGAAGTATTATGACCACTTTGATTTGGAGATTTGGCAATTTTGACTTGTGAAATTGTTGGTGTTGGAATATGAACAGTCTTTGTCTTTGCTGGAGTAGGACCAGACTTTGAATGTGCTGGAGAAGGACCAGGCTTAGAAATACGGATTGGTGCTGGAGAAGGACCAGGCTTTTGAATTGTGAGATTGCATGCAGAAGAATTATTCATTTGCAGATCTGGGCTACAAACATCTTGATTCACAAGGTTAGCATTATAATGAAGTTTATTTTTAAAGAATCGAGAATTCGTTTCTTTAAAAATATGTTCTTCATTTTCAATTACACCCTTAGAAATGAATCGACTCTTAAAATCATTTTCAATTCTTTCCTTTTGATTAACCCTTTGATTTGCATTCAAATGATTTTTACTATTAGATTGCAACTCATTCAAATCAATCTTCTTTTCATTTCCAGACAAATTTTGAGTACAAGCAGATTGTGAAACTTTTACATTCTTATTATTTAAACATTCATTCTCATTCTCATCCTCACTCTCACTTTCCCAATCTTCAACCAACCCATCCACCTTCATTTTATCTGCAAAAAGATTTTCAGGTGATTGTTTAGTTTTGGGTGCTATGATAGGATCAACTGATAAGTTTATTTTAACAGAAGGTTTTATGTTTTGAGATGGAGAAAATCCAATCCCATAGACCATCTCAGAATCACAAATGTTCTCAGATGAAGGTAAACATGAATAATCATGATTAATTGGAGGAGCAATGTTAGAAAACCCAACACCACATTTTCCTCCTTTGATTTTCTGAGTCATTTGTGACTTGATTATGCCTTCAACCATCGTTGATGAAAGTTCAAATTTCTCAACAGTCAATTTAACCGTGGCTAATTCACTGTTGAGTCTGTTAATTTCTAGAGCGAGTTCATTATTTCTATTTGTCAAGTCGTTATTAGTACATTCTTTATCATGATGATTTAATTTCAAATTATAAATTGTTTTGTTTAAACCTTCAAGTTTTTCTTTAAAAATCCTTTCATTTGACTTGTGTTTACTAGCTTGATACTGAAGTTTTTCAACTTCCATTATCAGACTTTCATTGTGAACTCTGTATCTTTGAACTTTCTCAACACATGCATTTTGACATAAGTCATTATATACCTTGGGTTCTGAAGTTTCTCCTTCTGCTTCTTTGACCTTCTTCACCATGAATGCTTTCAATTTACCATCTGATTCTTCCACTGGAGCACTAACAACAGTCTTTGGATTAATACATGGACTTTTGACTGTGAGCTCAACAGTGTCATCTTCAAACACAATCTTTTCTTCATCAACCTTCTCAACCTGTTCTTTCTTCTCAGCTTTCTCTTTCTCCTCTTCAATTCTCTCCTTCTCTTCTTCTTCTGTAGCAAACAAGCCCTCCAACAAGTCATCAGATACGAATTCAGCAAACAAGTTTTCTTCCTCTTCTGGTTCTGGCACAATCTTTGCAATGAGTGCATGAGACAAAGTCAGATCAAGGGCCTCCATTTGATCAGACCAATCGTATTCAGCATTTGTTTGAGAAACTAATGCTTTGTTGCCACTAGAAGTACCAGCTTTATCTTTCTTCTGCTCTATCTCCACAGTCACCATCTTCTTTGGGGCTTCATTTTGAGCTGTTTTTGGTTCAGTACACTCTCTGGCAAAATGACCTGGTTTATTACAGTTGTAACACCTCAGGTTGGATTTGTCGAAACCAATTTTGCTAGAATTATTAACACCAAACATTTTCCTTCCAGTTCTTCTAGCAAAATTCTTTGCCCTGTAAACTACCATGGCCATCTGATATTTGATGTCATTTTCTTCAACATCATCCGGATTAACTTGTTGAAGATCATCAACAAGAATATTAGGAGCAGAAAGTCTTCCGGCCATAAAAGCTTCATAACTTGACATAAATGTGGTGAAAAGAGCAAGATGCTCCTCAGCGATTTGGACAGTCTGTTTGGATGGATTAGTGGTAGCAACATAAGCAAGTTGACCACTATGAGAATCTTGAGGTTGAGAGACTTGTTGGTGGATGATGGGGGAATAATGTTGAGCTGCTGGAACATGAACTTGATGAGTTACTGCTGGTTGCATATATGAAGAAGCTGCACTTCCCGATTGTTGTTGCTGACACATTTGTGTATAGCTGACATAGTAATTTGGATTACTAGCCATCTTTGCGTAGAGAGCAGTTCCTTCAGCACCTAGAGAACTGAGATGATTAGCAGCTCGCTGCTTATCATCCATAGCATAAGACTTGATTGTTGAGATGAGATCGGTCAACTGAAGAGTATACAAGTCTTTGGTTCTCTTTATCAAAGTACAGTTGTTATTCCAACTGTAAGGAAGTGAGTTGAGTAACTTCTTGTTCACAGTAATTGGTTCCATAGTGATACCAGCACTCTTCATTTTTGTGACCAGTCTAACAAACCTGGCCATTTGAGCTTCCAATTCCTCACCAACAATGTGATTGAACATGTTGAATTCTTGATTCAACATATCCTTCTTGCTCTCTCTCATGTCTTTGTTGCCCATTATCTGAGATTCCAGAGCATCCCATAGCACTTTAGCACCCCTGAACTCTTGAAACTTTTGTGAGATCTCAGTAGTAAGAGCCATAGTAATTGCAGCATACGCCTTATCATCCAACTCCAGTCTCTTGATGTCGTCTTCATCCCACAAATGTTCAGGTTTCTGAACCATTTCTCCTTTGTCATTTTTGTACAACGGAATGTAAGGGCCATACTGAATGGATCTCCACATTTTAGGTTCCGTGTAAATGACATATCTTTCAAATCGAAACGCCCAATCGGTATAATCATCTTCACATAAAAGCCTCGGTGGCTTGTTACCAGTTCCAATCTCAGTATCTAGATGAAGTGAAGCAGTAAGATGCTTCAAATTCGGTGTAGTTGAAGCCATGATGAGCAGAAAGTTTAAAATCAGAATTCTCGTGCGAAATACAAACTTGTGCGAAATCAGATTTCGCGTGGAAAGCGTTTTCGCGCGAGGTAGCTCTTCGTGCGAAATTCCAAAGATACCTTTTTATGCGAATCGCACAAAAAGTGAAATACCTAACTGAGCGAAAACACCCTGTTTTCGCGTGCGAGAACTTGCAGATCAAGCGAAAAGTCAACTTTGTGCAGAAACAGATTACCAACTGTTTGTTCACGCGAATATCACCTTCAGCTCACTGATTAAGTTTGATTAAACTCATTTTAATCCAATTTTAATGAATTTTAAGTCAATTTTAATCAAAATTAAGCTTAAAGTCCACTAATTATGTTCAATTAGGTCCAGATTAGTCCAAATCTTCCACAATCGAGCAGCATAACTTTTCCATCTCAGAATCTAAGGTAATCGATGATGAATTCTTCAAAAATCAGGTAGAACTCAATCCAATTCTTCTCCAAATCGTGGTTCAAGAGCCTAATGCTCTGATACCAATTGTAAAACCTCTGAAAACTCCCAAAGATCAGTAACACACGATCTCAATCTTGTGAACGCGGAATATAAACAAGATTGGAGTAGAAGAAGAATGAATTGAATCACTAAAGAAGATATTCGATTGATAAACAGAAACCTATAAAAGGTCTTGTGTGATTTCGCACAGATACAATGATAATGAACGAAAAGCTTAATTACAAAACGAAACTACGCTATATATACTAAACTATGAGTTCTCGCGCGAGATCCCTTTCGCGTGGATCAAGCTTTCGCGCGGCTGCAGTCTTTCGCATGGAGCCTTTCTCGCGTGGTCTGCGACTCGCGTATGACCTGCTTCTCGCGTGGATGCTTCTTTTCGCACAGATCTGTTTTGCCGAGCCTTGTTTATCTCCTACAATATCATTTTGTACTGTGCGAAATCGCACAAGACCTGTAATAGGTTTATGTTCATCAATTCAGTATCATTTTAAGTTCAAATTGATTCTTCTTCTACTCCAATCTTGTTTATATTCCGCGTTCACAAGATTGAGATCGTGTGTTATTGTTTCTGGGAGACTTTCAAGGTTTTACAATTGGTATTAGAGCATTAGGCTCTTGAACCACGATTTGGAGAAGATTGAGATTGTGTTCTACACGTTTTTGAAGAAATTCATCATTGATCACGTTAGATTCTGATATGGAGATGTTATGCTGCTCGATTTTGGAGGATTTGGACTGATTTGGACCGATTTGAACTGAATTAGTGGACTTTAGTTGAATTTTAATCAAATTTATACTTAAAATTAAACTAAATTCATTAAATTTGAACTAAAATGGGTCTAATCAAACCTATTCAGTGAATTGGAGGTGACATTTGCGTGAACAAACTGTTGGAAATTTGATTCTGCACAAAATTGCAGTTTTCGCTTGATCTGTAGGTTTTCGCGTGCGAAAATCAGTGTTTTCGCACAGACAGTTATATTACCTTTTTGTGCGATTTCGCGTGAAAAGGTAACTTGGAAATTCGCACGAACTGCTTTCTCGCGCGAAAAATTGTGCCGCGCGAAAAGGGTTTTCGCACGAAAGATCATCTCGCACGAAAAATCTGATTTCTGAATTTCTGATCAACATGTCTTCAACACCAAATTTGAAGCATATTAAACCAGAGGAAAATGAGAATCAGTTTGCCGAGTTTATATCTGGTGATCTTTTGGATGGAGTGTTTGCTGAGAAAGAGGAAGTTGAAGGAGTGAAGGAGAATGTTGAAGAAGAGAAAGAGAAAGTTATGAAGAAACATCAGGTTGAGAAGGTTGCTGAGGAAAAGATTGTGACTGAAGAGTACACTGTCGAGCCTCCAGTCAAAAGCCCATGTATTGATCCAAAGACTGTTGATGTTGCTCCAGTGGAAGAACCAGCTGCTGAAATGAAAGCATTCATGGTCAAGAAGGTAGAAAAGGCTGAAGGGGAAACTTCTGAACCCAAGGTATATGATGGTTTGTGCAAAAATTCATGTGTTGAGAAAGTTTAAAAATACAGAGTTCACAATGAGAGCCTGATAATGGAAGTTGAAAAACTTCAGTATCAAGCTTGCAAACACAAGTCAAATGAAAAGATTTTTAAAGAAAAACTTGAAGGTTTAAACAAAACTATATATAATTTAAAATTAAATCTTCATGATAAAGAATGTACCAATAATGACTTGACAAATAGAAATAATGAACTCGCTTTAGAAATTAATAGACTTAACAGTGAATTAGCCACGGCTAAATTGACTGTTGAGAAATTTGAACTTTCATCAACAATGGTTGAAGGAATAATCAAGTCACAAATGACTCAGAAGATCAAAGGAAGAAAATGTGGTGTTGGGTTTTCTAACATTGCTCCTCCAATTAATCATGATTATTCATGTTTACCTGATAACATTTGTGATTCTGATATGAGTTATGGGATAGGTTTTTCTCCATCCTCAGACTTAAAACCTTCAGTCGAGGTAAATCTGACAGTTGATCCTATCATAATAACCAAACCTAAACAATCAACTGAAAACTTTTGTGCAGATAAATTGAAGGTGGATGGGTTGGTTGAAGAATGGGAGAGTGATAGTGAAGGAGAAAATGAGAGAGAAAATTTGAAAAATAAGAATGTAAAAGTTTTACAATCTGATTGTAAACAAACTTTATCAGAAAATGAAAAGACTGATGATTTGAATAAGATTAAATCAAATTATAATTGTAATTTGAATGCAAATCAGAGGGCAAATCAAAAGGCACAAATTAAAAAGGATTTTAAAAGTAGATTTGTTTCTAAAGGTTTAATTGAAAATGAAGAAAATATTTTTAAAGAAACGAATTTTCGATTCTTTAAAAATAAACTTCATCATAATGCTAACCTTGTGAACCAAGATATGTGTAGCACAGATTTGCAAGTGAAAGCTCCTTCTCCAGCATCCATTCGAATATCAAAGCCTGGTCCTTCTCCAGCATCAATTCGAATAACAAAGCCTGGTTCTTTTTCAGCATATTCTAAGACTGGTCCAATTCCAGCATCATTCATTCCAAAAGTCTCAGCAATTAAACCAAATGACCAAGCAAAGATGAACAAATCACCAATTTCCTCGAATCTGCAAAAGATGAATTTGCAATTGTCAAACATGGCAAAGATTCGAGAGACTGTGGAGAAAGTTAAACCTAGTCAATCTGACTTTGGTTTTTATGACAATTTTCATAATTTTCATCCACAGTTTGTTTTCCACACACAACAAAAGCGATGTTATCAGTGTGGAAACATAAATCATTTGGCAAATAATTGTCCTTTTCGACAAAAACCATTAAGCAAACAACGATTTCATAATTCTATTGCTCACAATAGAAAAATGTTTTTCACTCATGGAAAATTTTCTAAACAAATGAAATCAAAAGTTGACAATGTTAAAAATGTCGAAAAGCACAAGAATTTGAAAAATGATTTAAATGATAATATCAAATTGAGAAGTGTAAATAAAAGAACTGATGTGCAAAGCAAATACAACAATATCAAATCATTTTGTCTAACTGCAACACAGAATGTGCTCAAGTCTTGTTTGACTTGGGTACCAAAGACTAAGTAATTCTTTTACTTATGCAGGAACAACCGCAAAAGATCATTGAAAGCTTATGGCATGTAGACAGCGGTAGTTCAAAGACATATGACAGGAAACTTACAATTGCTTCAACATGTTTAGTCATATAACGGAGAAACTTGACAATACACTTTGAAAATTATTTTTGGTCTTAGGGGGAGTCAAGATTGGATCAATAAAAATGAATTTTCATGTTTAAATGAGAAATGATTTTACAAAGTTCAAAAAGAGTCTAAGTACTTTCAAAAGCTTAAATACGAATAGACTTGGATTATGTTTGATGTGTCAATAGGCTTTGCTTTCAGAAATGAAAAGATCATAATTGAGTGATTAAACTTGAATTAAAGAAATATGCATTAGTGGGGAACATATCAGGATTCTGTGCCAAAAATGTTCTAACACAGACTGAGAGATATAATCTTGTCATACTCAAGCCTGTAAGTGATTGATTCAGTGATTATCATAACTATATATATATATAAAGGATAAAATACAAAAAGAAACAAAAAGAGAAAAACACAAAAAGAAAATAATTGAGCAAAAAGATGCCAACAAAGGCCATATAGGATATAAGATGCCAAGAAGCACAACAAATCAAAAGATATGTCTAAAAGATATACATACTATATGGTATATATTTTCTATTTTGAGAATAGTTTTTAACTTTGGAAGGCAAAATTGAAAGATGGGGCATGTAAGTCCGGATGGCTTGTAAGTCCTAAACATCTTGAGAGGGCAGACGTAAGTCCGGATGGTTGTCAGTAAGTCCTTAAAGTTGTTAATATTCCGGGTTAAGAAATACTTCTCAGGCTAGTTATGCTCAAATAGTTATATTTAGGAATAAAATAAATGGTATCACTGATCAACAATGCATGGTTTAAGTCAAATTGGGGTGACTTGAAAATCTCGATAGTGTCTTGAAGGATAATAATTACTTTACAGAAGTTCTGATTGTGGGATCCACTGACTTATATTAAATAAACACAAAACATGATAAGTATCACTCCTTATGTTTCTGAGTAAAACCTGAAGTATAAGTTTAAAGGGACAAAAGATATTGACAATCAACTTTACCAGTTTATTTTAGATAAAGCTGGACAGAGTCTTGACTTGATAAAGAACTATATGATCTCATTTTGAAAATTCTTTCAAGAAAAGGAAGATTCCAGTCCATGCTCCTGTTCCTCCCAACTAGTTAAAGCAATTACTATCATGGAGATGTGAGAAGGATTCCGGTCACGCTGTGATCAGATGCACTGACAAGTCATTTCGAATCATTGATCCAGCAGACTTGATGAAGTTTGGCAAAGACGACTTACTCAAGCTTTTACACTGCCCTATTACAGCTGATGAGTCCGTTTATTTTCTATCTTGCCAGTATGTGTGGATGACTGACCGAATCCTTAGGAATAAATGGTACGCATATGCAGGAACGTACAAGAAAGCAAACGTTGATTTTGATTGACAATGTTTCACCGAGCCTAGGGGGGGATTGTAGAAGACTAATCAAGGCTCGGCAAAACATTTGAAGATTGAACAAAGACGAATTCTGAAAAACAGCATGTGCGAAAACCTGATCCACGCGAATTGAAGAAGTCACGCGAGAAGCATATCATGCGAAATCAAGTTTCCACGCGAAGAGAAGCTTCCATGCGAAAGTCTCAGCCGCGCGAAAAGCCTGTCGCGCGAGAACTCAATGTTTAGTATAAATAGCTTAGTTTCGTTTTGTAACAAGCCTTTCGTTCATTATATCATTTTGTACTGTGCGAAATCGCACAAGACCTGTAATAGGTTTATTTTCATCAATTCAATATCATTTTGAGTTCAAATTGATTCTTCTTCTACTCCAATCTTGTTTATATTCCGCGTTCACAAGATTGAGATCGTGTGTTATTGTTTCTGGGAGACTTTCAAGGTTTTACAGGTACCTCAGGTGTAGTTTGATCACCTTTAGTAACACTAATACTTGGTTGTGCACCTGTAGTATGAGCTTCTGTAACTCTTTCTCCTTCTTGTACATCAACTGCAGGGGATGGGCTTGGTGAACGCCTGCTAGTCTCACCAACCACAGTTGTAGATTGTACAACCTAAGGATGATGGAAATAGGTTTGAGAGATAAACTCTCTCATCTCTTGCAGTTGTCTCTCCAACCTTGTAATATAATCAATAACATTCTTCATTTGAAGCTCAAGAGAAGTAATTCGTGAATCCTTGAGACTTGAATCAAGGTGAATAATAGAAATCATCTTTGTCTTCTCATCATTCTCCTTTCTTAACTCAGCAATTAACTTTACATTCTCAAAGCTTTCTTTTTCTAAGTTCTTCACCCTCTCTTCCAAAGTGATAGAAGAAAATTGAGGAGCACTGGAAGTTTCTTCTCTTCTTCTGAACTCAGGAGGAGTGTTCAGGAAGGTATCAACATCAAACTTCAAATTATCTTGTCTTGGTGGAGTTGAAAACCCAGACTCTGTAACACTAGCTAGTTCAGATACAGGAACAGTCACTGCCTCAGATACAGTAGTAGTGACATCAGCTTGTGTTTCTTCTTCGGTCACCACTCTTTCAGATGATCTCTGAATGTTAGTAGTGGTAGTCTGTTCAGCTTCAGTAATAATCACTTGTGTTCTTGGTTGTTTAGGAATAACACCACCTCTTCCTTTTTGCCTTTTAGAATAATCTTTCCTTTTAGCCATCCGCTTAAGCCTCATTAAAGTATTAGGAGATTCCTCAGGAATATAATCAGTATCTCTTTCATCAACAGATCGTTTCCTGGAGGAAGTTGGAGTAGATGGAGTCTGATCAGTTTGTAAAACATAGGGCACATTCCCTATCTGATCACTCACAGTCTCTGAACTTGAAGCTGAATGAACTTCACTTTCAACTCTTTCATCTTGAATAGGATCATCATCAAACAATCTATCAATCTCCTCATCAATGTTATCTCTACCAGTAGATGTAAATGCACCAGTCTGTGTATCATCAACAGGAGAATCTCCTTCCATATCTCTATTAATATTATCTATCTCAGCAAAATGTCCAATCTTAGCAAAACTTTCTCCTGAGCACTTATTACCTCTTGCTCCCGTTAAATGAGTAAAAATCTCCTTCTTAATGGTTTGTACCACATACTTAGAAGTTCTAAGTGTAGCTAACTCAGGATAAGCATCATTGATCACCAACTGTATGAATCTGGGATACATGATAAATTTCCTTCCAGGAATAGCAGTAGCATTTTTCTGCATTTCTTGAAAGATCACTCCTGAATTGCTGAATGGGATATCATCCACCAAAGATACCAGCAATGATCCAAATACAGCACTTAGACTATCCATTCCTGCATTCAGGTTGCTAAGACAATGAATTACCACATGGAATAAGTACTTCTAATAAGGTGGAAACCATTTCTTCTCAAGGCTTGGATATCTATACTCATATCCCATTCGGGTCAGACAGTCCATCACAACTTCATCTTCCAGCCTTGTAGGTGTATTCTCTTGATCATCAAGTACTAGTACTCTGTTAAGAATAGCCTGAGATACAATCTCCTTCTTCTCTTTAACAGTAGCAGTAATAATGGGATTGCCTGCTTCATCCTTCTCTAAAGCAGCAGTGTTCCAAAAAGCATCAATGAGCTTAGTATAGATGTTGGGATTTGCTGAGATAGCATAAACAATCCTAGAAGTCTTTAACCTCTCAATCATAAAAGTAATTAACTCTTTCCCTTCTGGAACTTCATCAAGATAGGCTACACAGTTATGATTTTTATTGAAAATCATTTGTTCCATCTGCAATTACATAACCAAAAATTGTTAAGTACTCTTGAAAGAACATATACACAAACAATATTTTAACACTTGGTAAAATTTACACATTTAGTTCACTTTGACACTTAATTTTATTTAGTTCACTTTGACACTTAATTTTATTTAGACAACTCTTTTGTCAAGTTAATGATTTATTTTAAGTGTTTATCAAAAATTCCATGTTAAAGTGTATTATGGTCAAATATTATTTAATAACACTTGAGTTTTAAATTTAACACTTAATCAAGGTTTAATACTTAGAAAATTTTTGGTTTCAAAGGCTGTTGTCACGCGAAACACAAAGTTAAGAAAACATTAAGTTCACACGAAACAATGTCCACGCAAAAATAACATTCATGCGAAAGCAAATTCACGCGAAACCCATTTCCACACGAAATCCACATTTACGCGAAAGTCAATGTCATGCGAAAACCAGCTTCATGCGAAACACCACATTTGCGTCTGTTCATTTCTGGTACGACTCGCTCAAGTAAGAATCAAATTGATAATCAAAATAATGACTTTAAACAATACTATTCAAACCCTAACTGTCGCCTAAGTCAACCAAATCCATTCCATATTTCAATTTCAACATTAAAGTCCATTTTATTAGATTTAAGTTCAAGTTGTTAAGTTTCGTTTAGATTTTGATGCCTTTAGTAACCGGTTGAAAAAATATATACCTTTAAATATCAAACCCTGAAGTAATGTAATTAAACTAATGATCTATCACTCAAAATATCCTCAGAAATCGAAAAATGTATATAAGCGAAAAAGGGTTTCGGATGAGCACTGGATGCGACAAGTGGTGTCGCTTTTAACACTGAGATATTTATATGCCAATATAGTCATACGACAAACCTTTTCGCGCGACTGACCATTCGCGCGATTGACCTTTTCGCACGAGTGTGTTTTAACACTTAGAAAAAAAATTTCAACTTTTCAATTTTTCACATCTTTCAAAAACTTTTATTATCAATTATGGATCAAAACAAAATGTTTTATTTACCAAGTGACCAATTAATTTCAAGAATCTTTAATTTTCAAAATTTTATCTGTTATTTATTTGTCTCAAACCAAAACAAAACACAAAACCAAAAACAAAACACAAAACAAAAAACAAAACAAAATAAAATGATAACAAAACAAAATAACAAACTAATGAACATAGATAAAGAATCAAGATCAGAATTGTTTATTGATCAAAAATTTTCTTTTTAAGAAATTTTCATAATGAGATCATATAGTTCTTTATTAAGTCAAGAATTTATCCAGCTTTATTTAAAATGAAACTGGTTAAGTTGATTGTCAATATATTTTGACCATTTTAAACTTATACTTCAGTCTTTATTCAGAAACATAAGGAGTGATTTTTATCATGTTTTGGGTGATTTTATATAAATTCAGTGGATCCCACAATCAGAACTACTGTAAAATACTTATTAGCCTTCAAGATACTATCGAGATTTCAAGTCACTCCAAATTGACTTAAACCATGTATTGTTGATCTGTGATACCATTTGTTTATTCCTAAGATATATCTATTTGAGCATAACTAGCCTGAGAAATATTTTTTAACACGGAATATTAACAAGTTTAAGGACTTACAAACAGCCATCCGGACTTATGTCTGCCCTCTCAAGATGTTTAGGACTTACAAGCCATCCGGACTTACATGCCCCATCTTTTGATTTTGAATCCCGTGTTCAAAAAATATTCTCAAAATAGAAAATATATATCATATAGTATGTATGTCTTTAGGCATATCTTTTAGTTTGTGCACTTTGGCATCTTATATCCTATATAGCCTTTTTGGCGTCTTTTTGCTCATTGATTTTCTGTATATATTGCATATTTTGCATTTCTTTTTGCATTTTCTTTTATATATACATATTTATATATGATAATCACTGAATCAAACAATAACAGGCTTGAGTATGACAAGAATATATCTCTCAGTCTGTTTTAGAACATTTTTGGTATTGTCACAGAACCTTGATAGGTTCCCCACTAATTCATATCAATTTACTTCAAGTTTAATCACTCATTTTATAATCTTTTCAGTTCTGAAAGCAAAGCCTATTGACACATCAAACATAATCCAAGTCTATTCTTATATAATCCTTTGAAATTACTTAGACTCTTTTTGAACTGTGTAATATCATTTCTCATTTAATCATGAAAATTTCTTTTTAACAACTCATCCAATCTTGACTCCCCCTAAGGCCAAAAATATTGTTCAAAGCGTGTTTTCAAATTTCTCCCCCTAAAATTGTGATTGTTCTTTTAAGAGAAAAGAAAACAATTTCAATTTTATTCCTTATTTAAAATGAAAAATTGTTTTGTGAAGATTCAAGAAATCAACTTATCCAAAGTTAATCATTCCCAATGATTGCATAAGGAAATCAAATCGAGAATGATCAAATGCCTTGGTAAATAAATCAGCAATGTTTTCAGTTGATGGCACTTGTTTTAAGTGAATAAGTTTGCGATCAAAACAATCACGGATGAAATGGATTCGGATGTCAATGTGTTTAGTTTTGGAATGTTGAATGGGATTTTTGACGATGTTCAGTACTGCCGTGTTTCACACCAAATGGGTGTGTCATATATGTTAAGACCATAATCAAGAAGTTGTTGTTGAATCCAGACAAGCTGGGAACAACAACTTAAGGCAGCCACATATTCAGCTTCGGCAGTGGATGTGGAAACAGTGTTTAGGTTTTTACACTGCCAGGAAATGAGTCTGTTACCTAGAAATTAACATCCTCCTGTAGTCGATTTCCTGTCTAAATTACAACCACCATAATCACTGTCAGTATAAGCAAATAAATTGAAATCGGAAGTTTGAGGATACCAGAGACCAAGTTTTGGTTGACCCTTGAGATACTTGAAAATTCGCTTGACAGCTTTCATGTGTGATTCCTTTAGATCACTTTGATAGCGGGCACACTGACAAATAGGGAACATGATATCCGGCCTGCTTGAAGTAAGATACATTAGGGAACCAATCATTGATCTGTACACATGTTGATCAACTGATACGCCTAATGGATCTAAAGTGAGAGTAGGACGAGAAGACATAGGAGTTGGAGCTACTTTGGAATCCTGAAACTTGTATTTCTCTAATATTGTTTGAACATATTTTTCTTGATGAATGAGAATACCAGTTTCAGTCTGATTAACTTGAATACCCAAGAAGAATGAAATTTCTCCAAGAGAGCTCATCTCGAATTTCTTCTTCATCACTTCTTCAAACTCCTTGCACATACTTTCATTAGTAGACCCAAAAATAATATCATCGACATAGATTTGTACCAGAATAATGTCATCGCCTGATTTTCGAATGAATAAGGTTTGATCAATTGCTCCTCGTGAATAACTATTTGCAAGAAATGCTCAGTCAGAGTTGCATACCAAGCACGAGGTGCTTGATGTAAACCATACAACGTCTTATCCAATTTGTAAACATAATCTGGATGATCTGGATCTTCAAATCCAGGAGGTTGACAAACATAGGTTTCTTCCTTCCATTTCCCGTATAAGAAAGCAGTTTTAACATCCATCTGATACACTTTAAAATTCATGTACGAAGCAAAGGCTAAGAAGATGCGTATTGCTTCAAGTCTTGCAACTGGAGCATACACCTCTTCATAGTCCAATCCTTCAATCTGATAGAATCACTGCACTACAAGACGTGCTTTGTTCCGAACTATAACACCTTTTTCATCCATTTTGTTTCGAAATATCCATTTTGTTCCAATCGGAAGCTTATCTTTAGGCAGTTCCACAAGATGCCAAACATTCAGTTTCTTGAATTGCATCGGCTCATCTTGCATTGCTTCTATCCAACTGTTTTCTTTGAGTGCCATTTCAACATTCTTTGGCACTATTTATGATAGAAAGCAAGCATACGAACATATGTTGATTGCCCCTGATCGACTTCTGGTAACTACACCTTCATGCAACGGACCAATTATTGCTTTAGTTGGATGAGTTTTATGAATTCTAAGCTGAGGAATATCATCTGCAATAATCTCATCTTCCAAATTAGTTATATGTTCAACATTTGCGATCACGTCTTCAGAGTTTCTAAATTGATAAACAATATTTTCTTCAAAAGTGTCATCTGAAGTGTGATTTTTAGAAGCAGTGGACACAGTTGGAGAATCAACAAATGGAACTTGGATTACTTCAATTGAAGTATCAATAGTATCTGAAGAAGACAATGCAGACAATTGTGAATTAAGTGATTCTTTTGGCTCCTGATTATGTAACTGATCTAAAAGATTTTCTGGTAAACAAGTACTTTCAGACATATGTACAGAAGCAGTAGGAATACTCTTGGACGATGATTGTATTACAGAATCATCAGATATGATAGCTGAAAGTTTTTCAATGATTTTATTTTCCAAAGATAATAAGAGAGAATTAGCATCTGCAGACAAAGGTTTAGAAACTTTAAAATTTATGAATAATGATTCATAATCATAAACCCATGATGGAGCTGATCCTGCATCAGTTATGTTAAGCTCGTGCCAGTCAATATTAAATGACTCAATTATTTGTCTTGTTCTTTTATTATAAACCCGATATGCAACCTTATTAGCTGCATATCCCACAAAGTAACATTCATCAACCTTTTTAGATAATTTTAAAGTTGATTCGGTTGTGTGTAACAAAGTACAACAACAACCAAAGGCTTTAAAATATTTGACTTTGGGTTTATGTTTATAGAAAATTTCATAAGGAGTGATATTTAATCTTTTATTTATTAGAACACGATTCTAAACATAACATGCAGTGTTTACTGCCTCATCCCAAAAGAACAAGGGTAATTTAGCAGCAGATATCATAGTTCGAGCAGCTTCAATAAGTGTTCTATTCCTCCGTTCAGCAACTCCATTTTGTTGTGGAGTTCCTGCAGCACTAAATTGTCTCGCAATGCCTTTGGATTCACAAAACTCATTCAACGTCTGATTGCAAAATTATGTTCCATTGTCGCTTCGGATGCATTTGACCTTCTTATCTATCTGATTCTCCACCAGATTGATGAATTTGATCAATAGATGTGGAGTCTCATCCTTAGATGCTAAGAAAAACACCCAAGTAAATCTTGAAAAATCGTCAGTAACAACCAAACAATAAGATCATCGACCCAAGCTTAAAGCACTTACTGGACCGAATAAATCCATGTGTAAGAGTTGTAAGATTGATTCGATTGAGTTGTGTGCAATTGGTTTGTGAGGAAGTTTATGTTGTTTACCCTTGGAACACAGCATACGAGAGGATGTATAAGCGATTAGAGACGAAAAAGTCGGTGTCAGAGGCAAAGAACACAGCATACGAGAGGATGTATAAGCGATTAGAGACGAAAGAGGGTGAACATGACATGTTTAAGATTGCCAAGGCAAGGGAACGTAGTAGACAGGACTTGAGATCGGTGAAGTTTATAAAGGCCGCAGATGGAAAGGTCTTGGTGAGGGAGAAAGACATCAAGGGAGATGGAACACTTACTTCCATAACCTTTTCAACATAACGAACCGTAATCAACAAACGGAGATCGATGAAACAACTCAAACGACGCAACAAAACAAGTGTTATTGTAGAAGCATCACAGTCGATGAAGTTAAGAGAGCTTTGAAGAAAATGGGAAGGGCTAAGGCGGTGGGGCCAGACAACATCCCGATTGAAGTGTGGAAGTGCCTGGGAGATGAGGGCCTACAATGGCTAACGGATTTATTCAACACTATCTTTAAGACAGGAAAGATGCTAGAGCAGTGGAGAAGCAGTGTCATAGTCCCCATATATAAGAAAAAAGGAGATGTCCAATGTTGCGCAAATTACAGGGGAATAAAGCTATTGAGTCACACGATGAAGCTATGGGAAAGAATTGTTGACACAAGAATTAGACGAGAAACTCAGATAGCGGTAAACCAATTTGGATTTATGCCAGGCCGCTCTACAACAGAAGCTATACACGTCATAAGGAGGATAATGGAGAAATATAGAGAAAAGAAAAGAGACCTGCATATGGTATTCATTGACCTAGAAAAAGCATATGACAGTGTGCCGCGGAAACTCATCTGGGAAAGCCTACAACTTAGAAAGGTACCAGAAAGGTATATCAAAATAATAAAGGATATGTATGACGGGGCAAAAACATGTGTACGAGCACCTGTCGGAGACACAGACTACTTCCCGGTAGAAGTAGGACTCCACCAAGGATCGGCATTGAGCCCATTCCTCTTCACAGTAGTGTTGGACGAGATGACCAAGTCTATACAACAACCAGTCCCATGGTGTATGCTGTTTGCGGATGATATTGTCTTAATATCAGAATCTAGGACGGTGCTTAACGAGAGATTAGAACAGTGGAGAGCAGCAATAGAACGCAGGGGCTTAAGGATAAGTCGCTCTAAGACAGCATACATGCATTGTAACTTTAGTGGTGAGGCCGAAGAGGACACCCAAATCAGTATCCAAGGCATGGCGGTCCCCCGGACGTCTAGGTTCAAATACCTTGGCTCGTACGTACAGGAAGATGGAGAGACACACAGCGATGTAGCACACCGTATACAATCAGGATGGTGCAAGTGGAGAGCAGCATCAGGGATTTTGTGTGATAAGAGGTTACCGGCAAAACTAAAGGGAAAATTCTACAGAGTGGCAGTACGTCCAACTATGTTATATGGCACAGACTGTTGGGCCATAAAGAAATCGCACGAGAGACAAATAGAGGTCGCAGAAATGCGAATGCTGAGGTGGATGTGTGGACACACAAGATTGGATCGGATAAGAAATGACGTCTTTCGCCAGAGGCTAGAGGTGGCGTGTATCACAGAAAAAATAAGAGAGGGAAGATTAAGATGGTTTGGGCACGTGAAGAGGAGAACGATGGCAGCACCAGTCCGAGCAGTAGAGAACATCAGCTTAGAGGGTAGGAGGAGCAGAGGTAGACCTAGGTTGACTTGGGACGAGGTTATTAGGAGAGATATGATGGACTTGCATCTCTCTGAGAACATGATCGAGGATAGAAGTGAGTGGAGGCGTAGAATTAAAATTAAGGACTTTTAGTGGGTTTTGTGGTGGGAAGGGTATATGGTGACATATGGCCGTACCCCACACATTAGGTGTAGTTTTCCTCATCTATCCTTTTTGGGTGTTACATGCGCATTATCTAATTCTTCTTGTGATATATATCATTGTGTTATATGCTTCGTATTATGATGGTTATTGCCTTTGTTATGCTTTGTTATATGCTTTGTATATGCGTTGTATTATGATTGTTATTGTTATTGCCTTTGTTAACGAGTCGGGGGTCTCTTCGGAAGCGGTCTCTCTATCTTTCTAGATAGAGGAAAGACTTGCCACCATATACCCCTCCCAGACCCTGCTCTTCAGCGGGAGACACTGGGTATGTTTGTTTGTTTGTTTGTTACCCTTGGAACATGACAAACAATGTTCAATTAGTAGAAATTCCTTTTCAGGTAAACCTATGACATGATTTCCACGTACCAGTTTATTCATATTTTTGAGATTTACATGTCCCAACCTACGATGCCATAACATGGAATCATTCTCCGAGGATTTGGATAATAAACAAGAAGCTGTTACCAAAGAATTAGAACAATGCATATCAAGCAGATATGTATCATTGTCTCTCGGAGTCCTTATCAAAATTCATTCATCAAGAATTACAAAACCTGGTTTTATGATTAAACATTCCTTATTAGTAAAGTGTGTAGGATACTGTTTATCACAAATTTGAGACACACTTAGCAGGTTATGTTTTAATTCCTTAACAAAATTTACATTTTCAAAACTTAGTATACCATTTGTAACTGTACCACGTTTAGTAATTCGACCTCCTTTGTCACCAGCAAATATTACCCTTCCTCCACTGTATGACTGAACGTCTTGAAGTAGAGATAAGTTTCCAGTCATATGTCTTGAACAACCGCTGTCTACATGCCATAAACTTTCAATGTTCTTTTGCGGTAGTTTCTGCATAAGTAATGGAATTACTTATTCTTTGATACCCAAGTCAAACAAGTCTTGAGCACATTCTGAGTTGCTTTTAGACAAAATGATTTAAGATTGTTGTATTGGCTGTGTACATTAACAGTTTCTTTAACACTTCCTAATTAAATTTTGTCAATTAAATCATCTTTCAAATACTTGTTCTTTTCAACATCATTAGTATATATTGTAGGATTCTATGTGCCCAAGACACTTAGAATATTGATGTGGTTAGTACGTTATGATCCAAGTCGGGTTATACCCAATAACAAGCTTAGCAAACACCAATTAATATTTAATTGATGATATGATCATGCAATTAAATATTTACACCAAATTTAGAAAATGGGTTTTCTAAATAAGTTGCATATGAGATGGAACAATTTATTAGGGTATTTTGTTCAATAATATTATTTGAAGTGTTATTTAAATTAGTTGTATAACACCAAATAATAATGAGAGTATACTACTTATACAATTAATTGGTTAATTGTATAAACTAGTTAAAATACTAGACAATACATATGTGTGTGTTAATGTTTGATATTTATAAAAAAAAAACTCTTTTATTTTAACATCAAATCCGTCCACCATATCACATGCATGTGTGCATGTGCCTTGATTCCCTTGAGTGGAAGACATCTATGCATGCTTGTCATATGTTTCCACTTACTTTCCTTGAGAAGAACACACACACTTGCAATTGTCTCCACTAACTAGCCTTAAAACTCTCATTCTCATTCATTCTATGCATGCAACACAAGACCAAAAAATTCTGCTCTCCTTCTCTCTAAAAAGCCACGGGTTTTCAGCAGTGAAGAAAGGGTTTTGGAGCTTGTTTTTGGTGATTTCTACCTAGCAAGAAGAAGTGTTTGCAAAGGGCTTGGGGTATACAAGCTTGAGGACTTCTAATCTTGAATTCTTGGTTGTTTTTTAGCATCATTCATCCTCTCTTTCTGTCGAATTTTGCTGCTGGAACAAGGTAGTTTTCACAGCTCTATGTAGCTGTAATTTTATGTAGTTTTACATATGTTCATAGCTTGCTTATTCACATAAATGATCCTTTGTTCTTTGGGTTTTTTTATACATTAATATGGTCATCTAATGAACATATTTTTCAGCTTATAAACAAGATTATAATGCTAAACTTTTGCTGTGTTTTCAGAAAGTTTAAATGGTTAAACTGTGATTTTATGTTCTAACAAACCCAACAATGGTATCAAGAGCCGGTTATGTGAATAGCTTGCTTGTTCTTATCCTTTAAAAATCATTTTAAAGGATGTTAATCAACTAATTAGGGGCTGATTTTGGTTGATTTAATAAACCCCAAGTGTTTCAAAGTTATATCTTCATGCTTATGATTAAACTTTGAAAGATAGGAATGTCAATTGGTTGATATGTTTGGTTGTTGTTTGTTTGGACAAACAAACCCAAATTTTCAGTTTATGTTGGCTGAAAATTTAGGGTTTGATGGGGTTTATTTAGTTTGTTGAATAATGTTTATGATTGGTCATATAATAGTGCATAACCTAGCTTAGGCCTTATGTCATTTGGATGATTGGAATGGTTGTTTTAATTCATTCAATTGGGTTGTAATATTTGTGTTTATTATTTGGGTTGTAATTATTTATTCATTTGGTTATGTAATAAATAGATTAGGTGCATTTCTTTTATTAGAAAAATGTATTAGGATATAATTTTGTAAAAGGAAGATGCACAAGATGAAGACCCAAAGATGGACATCAAAGACACAAAAAAGGGACTTGAAGCATATGGATGTAAGTTCAAGTGGGAGTCTATGAAGACCTCTATTTTGTGTTGTATTCAACCCTTAGGAAAGACCAAATGACCAGACTTGTGATGGCAAACAAGTGTGGTCACAATAGTAGCTATGGTTATGCACATTGTGGTTGTTTATATTATGCTTGTTTGGTTGTTTGTTGTATGATTGTTGTTTGATATTTGGATATGCATAACAAACTCATTAGCAAACTTAACAAGCTGAAAATTTATGGTTTCTAATCATTAAGTGGTTAATAAAAGGTTATTAAAAGGATTAATGATTTAATAAAAGAGGTTTTATTAAAAATAAACCATAGGATACCTTGCATTTGAAAGCATGCAAATACAAGGTATATAGAGTTTTCAAAACTAGAATTAATGAAAACCAAAAATCCCTTTTGAAACAAGTTTAACACCATCCTTTTACACGACACTCGAATCACTTGAGAACTATTTATGGGATAAAGGTCACCTAACCACTTATAGGGAACTTGTGTGTTTGAGGTGAGTCTAACATACTTGTGAGATAAAGGTCACCTAACCGCTTGTATGTGAAAACTCACACGTGTGTGTAAGTAGGACGACTTGAATTGGAAACCATGTGCATAGGGTCACCGAAGCATGGTGTACAATGGTGTTGATGGGATTAAACATGCCAACCAAACATAAGATGTTTAACCAATCCCATAAAGGCTAGAAGTTGCAAAATGTTGCAATTGTCAAATATTGACTACCTTGTTAAATTAAATAATGGGATAAAGGTCACCTAACCATTATTTGAACGTAACGTTGGATTCTAGATTTTAATTATTAATTGTCTATGAGACACAAAAGGGTATTAATAATTAAAATGAAATTTTAAGAAATACTAATAAGAATTTTGTAAATTTTGTAGAATGGCCGCAAACAATAATGCTACCACCCCGACCGTCCATACCCTATCACTGAGAATCGTTATCAAATTGAGTAAAGGCCTATGTCCTTGACGAACCCATGTCTCACCAACCAACGTTGTTGATGTTAAGGCCTTTTGATGATTGGTTTAAGCACATTAAGGATTCTGTGCTAGTTTCCTACCTCATGTTGGGAATATGATTCCCGAACTCTAAAAGGGTTTGGAACATCATAGGGCATATGACATGACAATCTAGTTGAAGGAAATGTTCCTTCAACAAACTTTAATAAGATTGCTTCGAAACGGTTCAAGCACTTTATGCATGGAAGAAACCCAATCGATATCATCTTATATATTCTTAAGATGAAAAGCCACATTGATAGCCTCAAGATGCTTAAATGTCCTGTCTCAAAGTAGTTGGCCAAGGATTTGATCCTTGATTGCCTAACTAAAGGTTTGAGACATTCATAATAAACTGTAATATGAACGGGTGGGACAAGAGCATCGGTGAAATTCACGCAATGCTCAAAGCAACCGAGGCAGGGATGGGTAGAGAGTTTCTACCTATTCTCTTGATCAATGAGGGAGACTATAAGAAATGGCCAATCTAGATCCTAAGGCAATTATTGCCAAAAGAAAGGAATACATCAAAGCAAAGGTTGAAGCGAAACCTCAAAACCTAAGCTTATGAAGCCTAAGGTAAAGGAGAACGATCCATGCTTTGAGTATGGAGAGATAGAACAATAAAAGGGAATTGTTCCTCCTATCTCAAGAAGTTGAAAAATAAGAGGGATGCTAGGCAAACCTCGCATACAATTTTCATGATTCAAATTGTATTAAATGTCATTTCTTCAAACACATGGGTATTGGATACCGGATGTAAGACTCATACTTGCAATTGTTGCAAAGGGGTTCAAAAGAAATATGCGCTTCAAGGAGGAAAACTCTATTTTGAGACTTACAAATAGTTTGGAAGTTGTTCTCAAAAACTTTTGTATGCACCTACTTTGACTAGGAACATAATTAATGTTTCCTATTAAAACAATATGGTCATGATTTAAAGTTTGTATATAATGGTATTAAGTTTTATGGATGATGTATTTCATTTTAAGGATATGCCTTTTAATGATATTCATGAATTGGTTCATGATAATTCGTCCTATAATAACTCATTATACAAATTAAGCACCAAGAAACTTAAAATCGGTTTAAGTTATTATTATCTTTGACATTGTCATCTTGGTCACATAAACGAGAATCGGATTCAAACACTTCAAAAGAATGGTCTTTTGGAAACAAATGAAAATGTTTTATTTGATAATTGTGAACCAAAAGACTTATTAGGAACGATACATTTGGATGTATATGGTCCTTTTAAGACAATGACAAAGATTAGTGAAAAGGTACTTCATTACTGTTACCGACGATTACAGTCTCTATTATTGTGTGCACTTGATGACACATAAGAATGAAGCTTTTGAAATGTTCAAAATCTTCAATAATGAAGTAGAAAATCAACTCTATATAACTATCTAAGTTCTTCATTCTGATAAATGAGAAACTGAACCCTATTTGGATATGGTTCAATTCATTAAGGCTATGAGCTTACCACCTTTATCATCTTGGGTTTTCGCACTACTCTCCACGGCTCGTATTTTGAATATGGCCCAAACCAAGAAAGTGGGTTCGACACCTTTTGAAATATGGCATGGAAAGAGTTCTATCGCTATCACATTTAAAGGTATGGGTAGTGAAGCTTATGTTAAGCTTAACACCCAAAACAAATTTGAAAGTCGATCCACTAAGTGTATATTTTTTGGATATCCCAAAGACTGTATAGGATACTACTTCTTTGATCCAACAGAGCAAAAGGAATTTATTGCTCGAAGGGCAGAGTTCTTGGAAGCCAAGTTCCTTATGGAAGGAATGATGCATAGAACAATGGAATTTGATGAAGATCAAGATCCACAAGCTGATACACGTTTGGTTGACACTAGCTGTCAACAAGAGGTTGTTGATGATGATCAAGAGGTTGATCAATACACACAAAATGTTCACAGATCTGGTAGAGTTAGCATTCCACCTGAAATATATGGATTTTTCATGGATGGATGCTATGAGGTTGACTCCGATGAGCCAACTACATACCATGATGCTATGTCCAATTTGGATTGTGACATATGGCTGGAAGCCATGAACGTAGAGATGCAATCCATGTGTGACAACCAAGTTTAGGAATTGGTTGACCCTCCACTTAACTCCAAACCGGTTAGATGCAAGTGGGTTTTCGAGAAGAAAACAAATACGCATGGAAACTTGGATACTTACAAGGCAAGACTTGTAGCAAAAGGTTTCACTCAAACTCAAGGAGTTGATTATGATGAAACCTTCTCACCTGTTGCGATGCTAAAGTCTATAAGGATATTGTTTGCCGTAGCTGCTCATTATGATTATGAGATTTGGCAAATGGATGTCAAAACCGCTTTCCTAAATGGATATCTTGAGAAAGATGTCTATATGGTTCAGCCTGAAGGTTTTGTCGATCCAAAACATTTTAATAAAGTATGCAAGTTAAAGAAATCAATCTATGGATTGAAACAAGCATCGAGAAGTTGGAATCAATGTTTTGATGAGGAGATCAAGAAATTTGGTTTCATCAAGAACACTGACAAGGCTTGTGTGTATAAAAAGGCTAGTGGGAGTGTAATCACATTCTTAGTATTGTATGTTGATGACATAATACTATATGGAAAGGACATTCCAACCATGGAAGGTGTTAAAACCTGGCTTGAAAATTGTTTTTCCATGAAAGATCTCGGTGAAGCCGCCTATATTTTGGGAATAAAGATCTATAGGGATAGATCAAGGCGGTTGATAGGTCTAAACCAAAGTGCATATATTGATAAAATCTTGAGAAAGGTTCAAGATGGAAATCTCTAATAAAGGTATGGTACCTATTCAAAGAGGGACAATATTGAGTGCATCTCAATGTCCAAGCTCAAAGGATGAGCAAGATTGTATGAAGGACATCCCATATGCGTCTGATATAGGATCCATCATATATGCGATGATATGCACTAAGACCGGACGTGTCATGCGCGTTAAGCATGACAAGAAGATATCAGCAGAATCCAGGTAATAGCCATTGGATGGCTGTTAAAAGTATATTGAAATACCTTAGGAAGACTAAGGATATGTTTCTAATATACGGATCTAAGAAAGAGGAACTCGTTGTAAAGGGTTACATGGATGCGAGTTTCCAAACTGATCGAGATGATCCTCGATCATAATCGGGGTATGTCTACATTATGAATAGGGTAACATTGTCCACTACAAAAATACGAATACATAGCCACCTCATTAGCGGCTTTGGAAGCTGCATGAATAAAAGGTTTATCGCCGATCTAAGGGTGGTCTCTACCATTCAAGACCCCTTAGAAATCTTTTGTGATAACGAGGGTGTGATTGCTCAAATCAAGGAACCCCGTGCACATCAAAAGATTAGGCACAATGAGCAGAGATTCAACTACATAAGGGATGAAGTTGAAAAGAGAAAGATATGTATTCGCAAGGTTCACTTTGATCAAAACATTGCGGATCCATTCACGAAGCTCCTAGATAGGTCAAAGCATGAAAGTCACACTTGTGCCTTAGGACTTCGATATTCTAGTGATTGGACTTGATCAAATATTGTATTTGAATGTGTGGAACTCTTTATTATTTGAGTAAAATTATTTGGTTATAATGTTTCAATTAATGTTCCTTTTAGCATGCTTACATCCATGAATATGTTTATTATTCTAAATGTCCGTAGTCGGTCATATTTGTGGGAACAAATATGAACGTAAGACAATTATGAACTTGGATTGGCGGATATTCATAAGGAATGAATATAGGGCAATTGGTTGCTGCGAAGGTTCACAGATATTTGTGGGATACAAATATTGGACTAACCCGCATCTCAAATTTTACTACATGGAATCTTATCGATTGATCATAAGTAAATTTGAGTAAAGGCGAATATCATTTGGTATCCTCCGACCTGAGATACATATTGAGTTTTGATATTCACTAAGTATTATACCTTGAGCTAATTCTTCACTGTCCTGAAATAGTGGACAGTACATAAGGGTATGTTCAGGTATGACACGAGGTGTTTCTGAGAAACGTATGTAGTCAAGATGGAATTTGTTCCTCTTATTCGTTGAGAGTTAGATGTCTAAGGCCTGATTAAGTTAAATCAACAAGAAATGATCATTCTGTGTTCTTGGATTTAACATGACATCTGTAATAAAAGGATAGATGATTGATTCACCTAAATCATTTTAAGTATGGCACTTGAATAGGATGATGTTATTAAATGGCCATAAGTCATGCGTATTAAGGGTAGTAAACCGTTGTTAGGCGTCATTTACTGCTTGCATCAATCTTCTATGAATCCTGGGCAAGTGGGAGATTGTAGGATTCTATGTGCCCAAGACACTTAGAATATTGATGTGGTTAGTACGTTATGATCCAAGTCGGGTTATACCCAATAACAAGCTTAGCAAACACCAATTAATATTTAATTGATGATATGATCATGCAATTAAATATTTACACCAAATTTAGAAAATATGTTTTCTAAATAAGTTGCATATGAGATGGAACAATTTATTAGGATATTTTGTTCAATAATATTATTTGAAGTGTTATTTAAATTAGTTGTATAACACCAAATAATAATGAGAGTATACTACTTATACAATTAATTGGTTAATTGTATAAACTAGTTAAAATACTAGACAATACATATGTGTGTGTTAATGTTTGATATTTATAAAAGAAAACTCTTTTATTTTAACATCAAAGCCGTCCACCATATCACATGCATGTGTGCATGTGCCTTGATTCCCTTGAGTGGAAGACATCTATGCATGCTTGTCATATGTTTCCACTTACTTTCCTTGAGAAGAACATACACACTTGCAATTGTCTCTACTAACTAGCCTTAAAACTCTCATTCTCATTCATTCTATGCATGCAACACAAGACCAAAAAATTCTGCTCTCCTTCTCTCTAAAAAGCCACGGGTTTTTAGCAGTGAAGAAAGGGTTTTGGAGCTTGTTTTTGGTGATTTCTACCTAGCAAGAAGAAGTGTTTGCAAAGGGCTTGGGGTATACAAGCTTGAGGACTTCTAATCTTGAATACTTGGTCGTTTTTCAGCATCATTCATCCTCTCTTTCTGTCGAATTTTGCTGCTGGAACAAGGTAGTTTTCACAGCTCTATGTAGCTGTGATTTTATGTAGTTTTACATATGTTCATAGCTTGCTTATTCACATAAATGATCCTTTGTTCTTTGGGTTTGTTTTATACATTAATATGTTCATCTAATGAACATATTTTTCAGCTTATAAACAAGATTATAATGCTAAACTTCCGCTGCGTTTTCAGAAAGTTTAAATGGTTAAACTGTGATTTTATGTTCTAACAAACCCAACATATACAACGTTTGTGTTTAATGGTTTTGAAAATTTTCCACGAGAGAAAAACAATTTTCGATTATGAGCAATAGAATTATGAAACCGTTGTCTGCTTTATGATTTTAGTCGATAAGGTCAATTATTAGCAAGATGATTTATGCTTCCACATTGATAACATTTTCTTTGTTATGGAAAACAAACTGTGAATGACAATTTTAAAAATTATCATAAAAACCAAAGTCAGATTGACATTTAGGTTTAACTTTCTACACAGTCTCTCGTATCTTTACTTCATTGAATAATTGCTTGTTCATCTTAGAAAGATTCGAGTAAATCGGTGATTTTTGAACACTTGAGATGTTAGATTTATCTTCTTTGGCTATTTGAACAGATGATGCTGGAATTGGACCAGTCTTAGATTGTGCTGGAGAAGGATCAGGCTTTGTTATTCAAATTGATGCTGGAGAAGGACCAGTCTTAGATTGTGCTGGAGAAGGACCATGCTTTGTTATTCGAATTGATGCTAGAGAAGGACCAATCTTAGATTGTGCTGTAGAAGGACCAGGCTTTGTTATTCGAATTGATGCTAGAGAAGGACCAGACTTTTGAAGTTTCAGAATTATTGAAGAAGAACCAGTCTGTTGCACATCTGGGCTACACATATCTTGTTTCACAGGATTAGTATTCTGATGAAGTTTATTTTTAAAGAATTGAAAATTCATTTCTTTAAAAATATAATCTTCATCTTCAATTAAACCTTTAGAAACAAATCTATTTTTAAAATCCTTTTCAAGATTAATTTTATGATCAGCCATTTGAGTTGTATTCAAATTACAATTGAAACTTGGATTCTTTTCATATAGAACATCATGCTTTTCATTTAACAAAAAGTTTTGCTACAATCAGATTTGAAACATTTAACATTCTTATTTTTCAAACTCTCTTTTCATTCTTACTATCACTATCACTCTCCCACTCTTCTACCAAACCATCCACCTTCAAATTATCTGCACAAAAATTTTCAGTTGATTGTTTAGCTTTTGTTATTATGATAGGATCAACAGTCAAATTTATTTTGACTAAAGGTTTTAAGTCTGAGGAAGGTGAAAACCTATCCCATAACTCATATCACAATCAGAAATGACATCAGACGATGGCAAACATGAATAATCATGATTGACGAAACTTCAAACTTTTCAACAGTCAATTTAGCCGAGGCTAGTTCACCGTTGAGTTGATTTATTTCCAAGGCGAGTTCATTATTTCTTTTAGTCAAATCATTATTTGTACATTCTTTATCATGAAGATTTGATTGTAAGTTATACACAGTTTTGTTTAAACCTTCAAGTTTTTCTTTGAAAATCTTTTCATTTGACATATGTTTTCGAGCTTGATATTGAAAATTTTCAACTTCCATTATCAAGTTCTTATTATGAACTCTGTACCTTTGAACTTTATCAATACATATATCTGTACATAAATCGTCATATACCTTTGATTCTGAGCTGCTTTCTTCTGATTCTTCAACCTTCTTCACCATAAATGCTTTTATCACAGTAGCATTTTCTTTCACTGGAGCAACTTCAACAGTCTTTGAATCTTTAAAATTACATTTGACTGGAGGCTCAACAGTATTCTCTTCCTCATTCACTTCTCTGTTTGTAGCTGGAGACATCTCAACAGCTTGTTGTTCGATGATTGTTTCAAGAATATCCATCTCAAATTGATTTCCAACCAAGTTCTTAACCAAAACTTCTTCCATTTCTTTCTTCTCCTCAACCACCTTGTCTTCATTCTTTTCCTCATCAGCAAACACTCCGTCCAGAAGATTATCAGATATAAACTCGGCAAACAGATTCTCATTTTCCTCTGGTTTAGTAACAATTTGAGCAACCAAAGCTGTAGATAGCTTTAAGTCAAGTGCTTCCATCTGATCTGACCAATCATACTCAGCATTTGTTTGTGAAACTAATGCCTTGTTAACCCCAGATGAATTTGCTTTATCTTTCTTAGCTTCAACCTCAACATTTATTATTCTTTTTGATCCTTTAGCTTGAACAGACTTTGGTTCTGTACATTCTCTAGCAAAATGTCCTGGTTTATCACAGTTATAACATCTCATATTAGACTTGTCAAAACCAATTTTGCTTGAGTTGTTTACTCCAAACATTTTCCTTCCTGTTCTTCTTGTAAAGTTTTTAGCCTTGTACACCACCATAGACATTTGATACTTAATATCATTTTCTTCCACATCATCAGGGTTGACTTGTTGAAGATCATCAATAAGAACATTTAGTGCAGTGAGTCTTCCAGCCATGAATGCTTCATAACTAGACATGAAAGTAGTGAATAGAGCAAGATGTTCCTCAGCAACCTGAATAGTCTGCTTTGAGGAATTTGTAGTAGCAACATAGGCTTGTTGAACACTTTGTGGAGCTGGAGTATGAGGGATTTGTTGATGAATGATGGGGGAATAATGTTGAATAGCTGGAATTTGAACTTGTTGGTTCATAACTGGTTGAATTTCGGGAGATGCTGAACTTCCTGTTTGCAGTTGCTGACACATCTGAGTGTAACTGACATAGTAATTAGGATTACTAGCCATTTTAGCATATAAAGCAGTTGCTTCTATACGCAAAGAACTCAAATGATTTGCAGCTCTCTGTTTATCATCCATTTCATAAGACTTGATAGTGGATATTAAATCAGTCAGAGGTAGTGTGTACAAATCTTTAGTTCTTTTGATCAGAGTACAGTTGTGATTCCAACTGTAAGGAAGTGAATTCAGCAGTTTCTTGTTAACCATGATTGGTTCCAGTGTTATTCCAACTATTTTCATCTTAGTAATCAGTTTCACGAATCTGGCTATTTGAACATCCAACAGCTCTCCCACAACATGATTGAACATATTAAACTCTTGATTCAGCATGTCTTTCTTACTTTCCCTCATATCTTTGTTTCCCATGATTTGAGTTTCCAAAGCATCCCACAAAACTTTTGCTCCTCTGAATTCTTTAAATTTATGAGAAATCTCAGTGGTTAAAGCCATAGTGATAGCTGCATAAGGCTTGTCATCTAGCTCAAATCTTTTTATATCATCCTCATCCCATAAATGTTCAGGCTTCTTAACCATCTCCCCTTTGTCATTCTTGTACAATGGGATATAAGGACCATACTTAATTGACCTCCACATTTTAGGTTCAGTATAGATAACATGATTCTCGAACCTATAAGCCCAATCAGCATAGTCATCCAATAGTCATCCACACTGAGAAGTCTAGGTGGCTTGTTCCCAGTGCCAATTTCAGTGTCTAAGTGAAGAGAGGCAGTAAGATGCTTCAAATTTGGTGCTGATGAAGACATGTTGTTGAAATAAACCAAGTTTCTTCCAAATAAACTACTCGTGCGAAAACCCAAACTGCACGAAAACTGAAATCGCGTGAAATACTATTTCGTGCGAAAACCCAGGTCTTTAAACACACTGAATCACACGACAGACGTTGTAACTGTCTGTGCGAAAAACACTTTTCGCGTGCGAAAAATCTGGAGATTTTCACACTCGAACAACTTTTCAAGTGTAACTTTTAACGACTTTTTACCACAGCATCACTGATTAACTTCGATTAGGTTCATTTTAGTTCAATTTTGTCAGTTTTTGTTCATGTTTAAGTCCAAATTTGATTAAAATTCAATCAAAGTTTACAAATTCAGTCCAAGTAATCCAGAGTTTAAGTCCAAATTTGATTAAAATTCATTTTAGTTCAATCCAGAGTTTCTATTTTGGCGACTGAGTCTGTCATGCGATTGAGTCGTGCGACTGGGTGTGTCGTGTGACTGAGTCCATGCAATTGTGTGTGTCGTGCGATTGAGTCCATGCGAATGTTTGTGTCGTGCGATTGAGTCCATGCGATTGTGTGTGTCGTGCGATTGAGTTTACGCGATTGTGTGAGACGTGCGATTGAATCTATGCGAATGAATGTGTGTGATTGTGCGTGTATCGCACGACTAAATGCTGAATCGTACGAATGAAGGTTCAGTCGTACGAATGAATCTGATTCGTACGAATGAAGGTTGATTCGTACGTATGGATGTTGAGTCATGCGAATGAGTGTTGTGTGGTACGACTAAAGGCTGAATCGCACGAATGGAGGTTCAATCGTACGAATGAAGCTGATTCGTACGAATGAAGGTTGATTCGTGCTGATGGAATGTTGAGTCATGCGTCTGGTCCAGTCGTGCGACTGGAGTTGATGTGTATGATGTCCTCTTATGTGCGGTGTGTTTGTCGTGTGATGTTAAGGTGACATCGACACGGGTGCCATTCCTAATGACAATCTTTAAATTAACACTATCAAATACACTGATGTTAAACCAAATCGAATCAACTTAACATTTTACAATTAACAACAATCGATTTGTAACACTAATGCTTACTAAGTATTTCTCTAACAACAACGACACTCTTACACAAATATCATCGATAATGACAACGTTTCTGGTACTTGGATCTACATAAGATCCATTGCGTGTGTTTGTGTGTGTGTTACCCGCGAGCGAAACGATACGACCCGACCCGACTAAACATTACTCTTAACATTAGGCACATCACTAATGCTTAACATAACTATCAATAGGTGTTTGACTGTTCATTTCATACAACGTTTGGGAAGCTTACATCATACATACTTACCACTTAACAAGTGAGTTTCGTAGCCCCTTTTTATGCTTATACAATATTTCAACGTTTACAAACATGGGGGAAAAGTATGCTCACCCGTTTTCTATGCTGTACAACTTACATACAATACTTATCTGATACATACATGAGTTGCTGTGTGGTTCTTTCTTACAACCATTTAATTCTGGTGTTGGAACCGACGGATAGGTATTGGTAGTACTACTGGGTTGACACCCCCACCCTTGTCAGATGGTTTACTAGTTGGTACCATCATTTTGCTAGGAACGGGCCTTGGGTGAATATGTTCCGACAAGTTGTTGTGTGTACGTCATTAGGTTTGGTTGTAAAACTTATGGTTATATGATTTTGTTTACTTATAACTGTATGCATGGTATTCCGCAACAAATACTATACAGCATCAATTACATATTTATAATTTAAACCTGCAAGCTCACCAACAATTTTGTTGACCATTTTGAGCATATCTTTTCAGGTGACAATGATAACTGAGGATCTAGGAGTGCTGCCTTAGTGGAGACCCTAGGATGCATTTTTGAGACTGAACATACTTGACAAACAATCATTTTGAAACATTATTGTAGTCTATTAAACAATTATCATTCTTTTGGATACTTGTTCCTGGGTTGTGGGAATTACATTACAAGGATACAATATTTGGTTATCTGAATCGTTTACAAGTTAATGCTTATGGCTATGCTGTCGTGAATATTGACTAAACACGACACAAGTCTCCTTTGTGTCGGGTGTCGTCATGACACACTTTTACCATCAATTACATATATTGCATCTCTATTGTTAAGAATATGTTATGACGATCCCGTCTCGTTACATACCCGTGTTTCCGCTCTCAGTGGGGGTGTGACAGACTGGTATCAGAGCCATTGGTTATAGAGAATTAGGCAATTCACTAGACCTAGACTATAACCTAGGAACCTTCATGTAGAATGCATGCTAGGATTGACTTGCATCTGATATTACATGTATGTTCCTCTATATTTGTTCTATGTCTCTATACTTGTTCTTTGACTTTATGTCTTGTTATCTGACCATCCTGAGGAAAGTACTATTACTCTTACTCTTTCCTTACTTGATGCCTTTTCTGGAATCTTTCATTCCTATACGCGTTGTATTATACCCTTAGGTTGGGATACTCAACTTAAAGGGATCTTCACAGGTCTCACGCAGCATCGATCTTGGATATTAAATCCGACCCTAAGAGATCTTGGATATTAAATCCGACCCTAAGATAGTTATGCCTGAGGTCCCGAAAGAATGACGGATAGGCAACTTTTGTTATACTAATTGAGTTTATGTGCTTGGATTCTATTTGTTATGACAGACTACTATTGGAACCTTATAGGTTCATGAACACGAGAACCTACACAAACGGTGCATAAGGAATGGTGTCAATACTGTGATGTTAGCCTGGGTAGGTGAAGCTAAGGGTGATCATGCAAGGCAAATTACCATTACGGGTGCACACGTAATTGCAATTTGCAGTGCGTGTGAAGCCTGGCGAATCTTGCCATGAGGTAACGATCATAGTTAGTACAAGTCTTCCATTCTATACCTTAGAACACTAGAATCATAATCCTAGTAAGACTTTTTAACGACGACAAAACATTCATGATCTCTACTATCACTTAAGTCATACTCTACTTAGAGTCTTCATGGGATTTCAATTGAAATATTGATTTTATTCTCCATGAAACATTTCTCCGCTTAGCATTTCAATAACTATGGAACTGATTAAATGCTTAGAATGAATGTGGACTTCAAAGTAATTGTAGAAAAGCGGTGATACTCTCTATACATACATTACGTTGCACATTGAGATGATGTTAAGGTAAATCGGATGTCATGTAACCGGTTTAGGCATCGTTCTCGGTATATCGGGGATGTGGTGGGAACGTTGCGGGGGACCCTATATATAAGCATCATTGGTATACCAAGAATGTGCTTGAATTGGGCTACATGATGATCTGATTGACTGGAGCATGAAATGTTGGAACTTGATGAGTGGGATTAAATGTGTATCTTAAAGTGACTAAAGTTTACATGTTTACTCCTTTTGTGATTAGAAAATGGCGCCTCGAAAAGTCACCCGCAGTACAAATCGCGAGGGTGAGACCCCACGGGGCAGAGGTAGGGGTAGGCGACCAAGAACAGGTGGTGGTCCCGCCGACAACAATCAGGGAACTGAAAACCCCGATATAGCTGCTATGATTGCTCAGCAGCTAGCCGCACTGATTCCAACGATAGTGACTCAAGTGAGCGACACTCTTCTGAATCATAATCTCTATGGGGATAATGATACTCACAATGAGCATAACCAAGGAATAGGGGAAGATACTACAAATGGTGGAACAGCTGGTAATGACACTGGGGTTGTTAATGCAAGACGGGGATGTTCTTACAAGGAATTTGTGGTCTGCAAACCAAAAGAATTTGATGGGAAAGGTGGAGCGATAGCTCTAACAAGGTGGCTTGAGAAGATGGAGGCCGTCATTGATATCAGTGAGTGCTTAAACAGCCAAAAGATTAAGTATGCCACGTGTTCACTACAGGGCAAAGCCCTAACTTGGTGGAACACACAGATTCAAGCAAGGGGAAGAGAATTAGCAATGCAGATGACTTGGGATGAGTTCAAAGCATTGATCACTGAAGAGTACTCCCACTCAATGAGATGCAGAAGTTGGAGCAAGAATTGTGGAACCATGCTATGGTAGGAGCTGGGCACGCAGCTTACACTGATTGTTTTCATGAGCTGGCAAGACTGGTTCCACATCTGGTGACTCCAGAATCCAAGAGGATTGAGAGGTACATCTGGAGACTTGTGCCTCAAATCCGGGCTATGGTGACAGTAGCAGCCCCTCCTACTATTCAGAGTGCAATTCTGAAAGCCGGTACGTTAATAGATGAGATGGTGAGAACAGAGGTCTTAGGAAGAGGGGCAGAGAAAAGTGTAAAGTCCAGAATCCGATCGAACTCACTTCGTTAGATTGTTGCACTTGATAATACGCGAAGACGGGTGCGCGGTTTGAATTGTATCAACCGAGAGAACACAACATTCAGCACAAAATCATTGTAAATCAAACGTATATTGTCGAAAGATTACAATGAAAATCGATACTAGATCGATCTCACCAGAAGGTGGAAATCACACACATGTGATCTGCTCAACATGAGCAAAACTACAAACTAAAACAAGATATATTGCACTCTCGGTTGAATATTGAATTAATTGGCACACGCCCCACTAACTATAAAGAAACAATATATATATACATGCATTAAGAAATCGCATGCCCACAAAAGAGTTTTCGCATTGCATCATGCGACATCATGCTTCACTTTCCACGTGTATTCCACTATAGCATGCATTTGATATTTATTCAACATTGTCGCATGAATGTTGCCTTTTCGCATGGATTCCACTTTAACCTGCATGTAACATTTTCGCATGAATGAGCTGCCTTCCTTCAATTGTCGCGCGAATGCAGATTGTCGCGTAGAAGACTCGCATCAATAAATCGCACGCCTGTGATTTGTTCGTCTTTCGCATGCATTCATGCAGCCTCTCGCGACTTTGTTTCGCGCGACCAACAACGATATTGTAATCCAATATTTTGTCCCTTACAATCTCCCCTTGGATTATGATATCGTTTTGTATATAAACACAACTTGAATCTTCAACAAAACCTTTCGGATGAAAGGTTCTCGCAGACGCGGATTTCGAATTGGATGCAACTTGTACGCTTCAAATCTTCATAAAATCATCCAACTCGAATTGAATTCTAGTGTGTTCTCGGTTTCGGATGGAACTTTGATGAAACCGGATGGCGGAATAATGATCCGTTGTATCAAGAGCAACACCTTGCTCTGATACCAAATGTAAAGTCCAGAATCCGATCGAACTCACTTCGTTAGATTGTTGCACTTGATAATACGCGAAGACGGGTGCGCGGTTTGAATTGTATCAACCGAGAGAACACAACATTCAGCACAAAATCATTGTAAATCAAACGTATATTGTCGAAAGATTACAATGAAAATCGGTACTAGATCGATCTCACCCGAAGGTGGAAATCACACACATGTGATCTGCTCAACATGAGCGAAACTACAAACTAAAACAAGATATATTGCACTCTCGTTGAATATTGAATTAATTGGCACACGCCCCACTAACTATAAAGAAACATATATATATACATGCATTAAGAAATCGCATGCCCACAAAAAGAGTTTTCGCATTGCATCATGCGACATCATGCTTCACTTTCCACGTGTATTCCACTATAGCATGCATTTGATATTTATTCAACATTGTCGCATGAATGTTGCCTTTTCGCATGGATTCCACTTTAACCTACATGTATCATTTTCGCATGAATGAGCTGCCTTCCTTCAATTGTCGCGCGAATGCAGATTGTCGCGTAGGAGACTCGCATCAATAAATCACACGCCTGCGATTTGTTCGTCTTTCGCATGCATTCATGCAGCCTCTCGCGACTTTGTTTCGCGTGACCAACAACGATATTGTAATCCAAATATTTTATCCCTTACAATCTCCCCCTTGGATTATGATATCGTTTTGTATATAAACACAACTTGAATCTTCAACAAAACCTTTCGGATGAAAGGTTCTCGCAAACGCGGATTTCGAATTGGATGCAACTTGTACGCTTCAAATCTTCATAAAATCATCCAACTCGAATTGAATTCTAGTGTGTTCTCGGTTTCGGATGGAACTTTGATGAAACCGGATAACTTGCAACTTGTTTAACGTCCTCGAACGGAAGATCGCGGAATAATGATCCGTTGTATCAAGAGCAACACCTTGCTCTGATACCAAATGTAAAGTCCAGAATCCGATCGAACTCACTTCGTTAGATTGTTGCACTTGATAATACGCGAAGACGGGTGCGCGGTTTGAATTGTATCAACCGAGAGAACACAACATTCAGCATAAAATCATTGTAAATCAAACGTATATTGTCGAAAGATTACATTGAAAATCGATACTAGATCGATCTCACCCGAAGGTGGAAATCACACACATGTGATCTGCTCAACATGAGCGAAACTACAAACTAAAACAAGATATATTGCACTCTCGGTTGAATATTGAATTAATTGGCACACGCCCCACTAACTATAAAGAAACATATATATATACATGCATTAAGAAATCGCATGCCCACAAAAAGAGTTTTCGCATTGCATCATGCGACATCATGCTTCACTTTCCACGTGTATTCCACTATAGCATGCATTTGATATTTATTCAACATTGTCGCATGAATGTTGCCTTTTCGCATGGATTCCACTTTAACCTGCATGTATCATTTCGCATGAATGAGCTGCCTTCCTTCAATTGTCGCGCGAATGCAGATTGTCGCGTAGGAGTCTCGCATCAATAAATCGCACGCCTGCGATTTGTTCGTCTTTCGCATGCATTCATGCAGCCTCTCGCGACTTTGTTTCGCGCGACCAACAACGATATTGTAATCCAAATATTTTGTCCCTTACAAAAAGAAAAGATGTCGGGGGAACGAGCAGGTTGAGTACTGGGAAGTTCGACAAAAGGGCCAAGACAACCAGAAATTTCGTGGCTGTGACACAAGCGAAGAGGGAATACGTAGGGCCGCACCCCAAATGTGATAGGTGTAACTATCATCATCCCCCAGCAATGCCATGTCGTGTGTATGTGAACTGTAGACGCCCGGGGCACCTAGCGAAAGATTGTAGAGTTGCACCGAATCTGGTTGCACCGGTCAACACGGTTAACCCCGCCGGGAATGCCAAGGTCTGTTATGAGTGCGGAAACCCGCGTCACTACCGAAACATGTGTCCCAGACTAAATCGGGCGCCGGGTCAGCAAGGAAACAACCAACCACCAGTGATGGCCATAGCTGGTAATCAAGGCCAAGGGAATCAAGGAAATGCTGCCAGAGGATGTGCGTTCGTTATCGGAGCAAATGATGCCCGTCAGGACCCGAATGTCGTTACAGGTACGTATTTGCTCAATCACCACTTCGCATTTATATTGCTTGATACTGGAGCAGGCAATAGTTTTATATCTTCTTATTTTACTCACATGCTTGACTTGGACCTTAGTAGGCTAGAAACTAGCTTCTCCGTAGAAATGGACAACGGTAGAGTTGTACAGGCCGATGAGATTATTAGAAAGTGCTCCATGACATTGGAAACCATGCCTTCGACATAGACTTAATACCTTTTGAGCTGGGAAGTTACGATGTGATTATGGGAATTGATTGGTTGTCGAAACACGGAGCTGAGATTGTTTGTTGGGAGAAAGTAATACGAATCCCCATGCCAGACGGGGAGGTACTCAGGATTTAAGGAGAACGACCAGGGAGAACCCTAAAGCTTATTTCCTGCATGAAGACACGTCGATGTTTACGAAAGTAGTGTTACACGTTTCTGGCCCATGTAGTGGAAAAGAAAGATGAGGACAACAAGTTGGTAGATATTCCGGTAGTACGAGATTATCCGGATGTATTCCCTGACAACCTGTCTGGTTTACCTCCTCCACGCCAAGTGGAATTTCGTATAGAGTTGGTTCCTGGGGCTACGCCGGTAGCAAAAGCATTGAACCGGTTGGCACCATCCGAAATGCAAGAGTTATCTAGCCAATTACAGGAACTACTGGAGAAGGGTTTTATTCGGCCGAGTCACTCACCACGGGGAGCACCGGTATTATTCGTCAAAAAGAAAGACGGGTCATTCCGTATGTGCATCGATTATTGCGAGCTAAACAAATTGACTGTGAAGAATCGATATCCTCTTCCTAAAATCGATGACTTGTTTGATTAGTTGCAAGGAGCCTCGTATTTCTCCAAGATCGACCTTCGTTCGGGATAACATCAACTAAGGTTTTTCGAGGATGACATACCGAAGACAGTGTTTAGGACTCGTTATGGGCACTATGAGTTCTTAGTCATACCGTTCGGACTGACTAATGCACCAGCTGTGTTCATGGATCTGATGAATCGAGTGTGCAAACCTTACTTGGATAAGTTCGTGATCGTATTCATAGACGATATACTTATCTACTCCCGATCGAAAGAGGACCATGAAGAACATCTTCGGGCAATACTGAGTCTATTAAAAGAAGAGAAACTTTTTGCTAAGTTCTCAAAGTGCGAGTTTTGGCTTCGAGAAGTGAAATTTTTGGGAAACGTGGTGAACGAAAATGGGATTCATGTAGATCCCAGAAAGATTGAAGCAGTGAAGAAATGGGATGCACCCCAGACAACTTCAGAAATATGGCAATTCTTAGGATTAGCCGGGTGCTATCGTCGCTTCATCGCGAATTTTTCAGGGATTGCTCAACCCTTGACTCTGTTGACTCAGAAAGACAAGAAGTTTGATTGGGGACATGCCCAAGAACAAGCATTCCAAACACTGAAAGAAAAGTTATGCAATGCACCGATATTGTCCCTCCTAGACGGAACTGATGATTTTGTGGTGTATTGCGATGCTTCACATCAAGGATTAGGATGTGTGCTAATGCAGAAGGATAAGGTGATTACCTACGCCTCACGACAGCTTAAGGTGCATGAAAAGAATTATACAACTCATGACTTGGAGTTGGGCGCCGTAGTATTTGCACTTAAGATATGGAGGCATTATCTGTATGGAACCAAATGCATCATCTACATAGATCATAAGAGCCTTCAACATATCTTGAATCAGAAATAACTTAATATGCGTCAGCGACGTTGGGTAGAGTTACTTAGTGACTACGATTGTGAAATCCGGTATCATCCGGGGAAAGCGAACGTGCTGGCTGATGCCTTAAGTTGCAAGGAACGCGTGAAACCACTATGAGCTCGAGCGTTGGGATTGACTATGCAAACGAATCTGAAAGCTCAGATCCAAATTGCACAAAGTGAGGCATTAAGAGAAGAAACCTTGCGGGAGAAGAATTTTGGGGTTGGATAAACAGATGATTTGCAAGGATGATGGTATACAGTATTTCATGGATCGTATGTGGGTACCCAAATGGGGAGGTGTAAGTATCTTGGTCTTGGATGAAGCACACAAGACATGATATTCTGTTCATCCTGGTAGAGACAAGATATTCCACGATCTTAAAGATCTGTACTGGTGGCCAGGCATGAAGAAAGACATTGCCATGTATGTAAGCCGATGCTTGACGTGCTCGAAAGTTAAGGCCGAACACCAGAAACCATCGGGATTATTACAGCAACCTGAAATTCCCGAGTGGAAATGGGAGAATATAGCCATGGATTTCATTACCAAACTCCCTAGAACAAGTTACGGGCATGACTCGATATGGGTTATAGTGGACCGTATGACGAAGTCATCTCATTTCTTACCAATCCGAGAGGATTACAAGATGGATAAGTTGGCGAGATTATACATAAAGGAGGTCGTGACAAGGCACGGAGTGCCGGTGTCAATCATATTTGACCGTGACAGCCGATTTACTTTACGATTTTGGCAGACACTACAGAAAGCGATGGGCACACGCTTAGATATGAGTACCGCCTATCACCCGCAAACAGATGGCCAAAGTGAAAAAATGATACAAACACTAGAAGACATGCTCAGGGCTTGTGTAATCGATTTTGGTGGTAGCTGGGACACTCACTTACCATTGATTGAGTTCTTTTACAACAACAGCTATCATACGAGTATTGGATGCGCTCCATTTGAAGCATTGTATGGGAGGAAATGTAGATCCCTAGTTTGTTGGGCTGAGATTGGTGAAAGCCAGCTAACAGGCCCAGAGATCATTCAAGAAACAACCGACAAGATTTTGCAAATCAAAGACAGATTAAAAGCTGCCAGAGATCGCCAAAAGAGCTATGCCGACAACCGTCGGAAGCCTCTAGAATTCAATGTTGGGGACCAGGTTTTACTCAAAGTCTCTCCTTGGAAAGGGATCGTTCGATTTGAAAGAAAGGGAAGTTAGCCCCAAGATATGTAGGACCATTCGAGATTACATAAAGAATCGGTCCGGTGGCTTACCGATTGAGGTTGCCACAAGAACTTAGCGGTGCACATGACACCTTTCACGTGTCGAACCTCAAAACGTGTTTGGCCGACGAGTCCTTACACGTACCTATTGACGAAATCAAGATTGACGAGAATCTTCATTTTATCGAAGAACCCGTAGAGATCATGGACCGAAAGGTCAAACGATTAAGACGCAGCAAGATACCGATTGTCCGCGTGAGATGGAACTCCAAACGAGGACCAGAATTCACGTGGGAATGGGAAGATCAGATGAAACACAAATATTCACATCTATTCAAGGATGACACTCTTGGACCTAACACCAGTTGAAATTCGGGACAAAATTCTCTCAACTGAGGGATACTGTGACATCTGTCACCAAAGGTCCGTCAATTGACGAGTTTCTGTTATCTTTTCTTTAATTGGTCAATCCTCATCTTTATAAGCTATAAGTACGGATATCATACTTTCTTGGTTATCTTTTAGATTTGTGTTATCATTGTTTGCATCATTATCACCTAAAACGTTTACAAAGATTGCCACCGTTATTATTAAATATATTATCTCGATATAGTATTAATGTCTTTAATGATATCATTTTAAGATACAAATATCATTAAATATATCCCTATCATTAATATAGCTAGTCTATTTACGTAGTTTTCAACCGAATCAAATATGGGAACTCGGGGGCTAAGTGCAGGGACCAAAAATGACACTATGCCAAACTAGGGCTGGGTATATAAACCCCTTACCAGCCCTAGCCTTCATTTCCTCACCTTCTTCTTCATCTTCTTCTTCTCCACTTTTCTCCTCCTCCTTGTACCAAACCGCCCCATTTTCTTCGCATTTTCACCTGTTAAACCACGGCTACAGCTGAGACTACGCATTCCTAGCAGGTAGACGAACTTGGTTGTCCCTTCTTGCTCGTTTTACTGCTGTGATTTAGGGTTTCAGGTGCTCGGGTTCAACCCGAGCACATGAGGTCGTGTGGGTGCGTGTGTTGCCTTTCTGCATGTGCATCTTATTTAGATATGTTAGATAAGTGTTTCTGGAAGTCCTTGAGGTGTGAAACTCATGCACGGAGTAGCCGAAGGCTGCATAGCACTTCTGCAGTCGCGACCTGCTGTTCTGGGGACTAGGTCTGTCATGCAACTGAGTCGTGCGACTGGGTGTGTCGTGCGACTGAGTCCATGCGATTGTGTGTGTCGTGCGATTGAGTCCATGCGAATGTGTGTGTCGTACGATTAAGTCTATGCGATTGTGTGTGTCATGCGATTGAGTCTACGCGATTGTGTGAGACGTGCGATTGAGTCTATGCGAATGAATGTGTGCAATTATGCGTGTATCGCACGACTGAATGTTGAGTCGTACGAATGAAGGTTCAGTCGTGCGAATGAAGCTGATTCATACGAATGAAGGTTGATTCGTACGTATGCATGTTGAGTCGTGCGAATGAGTGTTGTGTGGTACGACTGAAGGCCGAATCGCACGAATGGAGGTTCAATCGTACGAATGAAGCTGATTCGTACGAATGAAGGTTGATTCGTGCGGATGGAATGTTGAGTCGTGCGTCTGGTCCAGTCGTGTGACTGGAGTTGATGTGTATGATGTCCTCTTATGTGTGGTGTGTTTGTCGTGTGATGTTAATGTGACATCGACACGGGTGCCATTGCTAATGAAAATCTTTAAATTAACACTATCAAATACACTGATGTTAAACCAAATCGAATCAACTTAACATTTTACAATTAACAACAATCGATTTGTAACACTAATGCTTACTAAGTATTTCTCTAACAACAACGACACTTTTACACAAATATCATCGACAATGGCAACGTTTCTGGTACTTGGATCTACAAAAGATCCATTGCGTGTGTTTGTGTGTGTGTGTTACCCGCGACCGAACCGATACGACCTGACCCGACTAAACATTACTATTAACATTAGGTACATCACTAATGCTTAGCATAACTATCAATAGGTGTTTGACCGTTCATTTCATACAAAGTTTGAGAAGCTTACATCATACATACTTACCACTTAACAAGTTAGTTTCGTGGCCCCTTTTTATGCTTATACAATATTTCAACGTTTACAAACATGGGGGAAAAGTATGCTCACCCGTTTTCTATGTTGTACAACTTACATACAATTTACATACTTGGAATCAACGTGATGCTGTTTTGTGAGTACTTATCTGATACATACATGAGTTGCTATGTGGTTCTTTCTTACAACCATTTAATTCCGGTGTTGGAACCGACGGATTGGTATTGGTAGTACTACTGGGTTGACACCCCCACCCTTGTCAGATGGTTTACTAGTTGGTACCATCATTTTGCCAGGAACGGGCCTTGGGTGAATATATTCCGACAAGTTGCTGTGTGTACGACATTAGGTTTGGTTGTAAAACTCATGGTTATGTGATTTTGCTTACTTATAACTATATGCACGGTATTCCGCAACAAATACTATACAGCATTAATTACATATTTACAATTTAAACCTGCGAGCTCACCAACAATTTTGTTGACCATTTTGAGCATATATTTTCAGGTGACAATTATAACTGAAGATCTAGGAAAACTGCCTTAGTGGAGACCCTAGGATGCATTTTTGAGACTGAACATATTTGGCAAACAATCATTTTGAAACATTATTGTAGTCTATTAAACAATTATCATTCTTTTGGATACTTGTTCCCGGGTTGTGGGAATTACATTACAAGGATACAATATTTGGTTATGTGAATCATTTACAAGTTAATGCTTATGGCTATGCTGTCGTAAATATTGACTAAACACGACACAAGTCTCCTTTGTGTCGGGTGTCGTCATGACACGCTTTTACCATCAATTACACATATTGCATCTCTATTGTTAACAATGTGTTATGACGATCACATCTCGTTACATCCCCGTGTTTCCGCTCTCAGCGGGGGTGTGACAATAAAATAATCTTGCATCAACCGGTTATGCGCCTCCACACGACCCCGTTCTAGTAGTGTTTGTCGTCTATACGGTTCCGGTTAGGACATAAGAACAGGCTTGACTAAAAATTTTACCCCCACTCAAACACCCTCAATTATTACTGTTTCATCCACCTCCCAAAAATCTAAATCGTTGAATAGTTGATTAATATTCTAGAAAAAGATAGGAAATTTATAGAGTGAATTATGAAAAAGTATTATTGAAACTATTAAAAGGTTTAAAATACATATATATGTGTATATATAGAGAGAGAATATTTCTTATACAAAATAGTTATTGAAGGGTATTCACTTTCACGCTCATTAATCCCTTGGCGAAATATCATTTTGGCAGCAACTTTAACCACAGAGTAATGGCCTTAACGCCACCTTAGTCTCCATGTTACTTCTATAGCGCCCCATTTATTGCTCCACTATGTGGAGTCTAATTTCTCTCCTTTTTTAACTTAACTTTTCTTATTAATTATATCATCTTTCACCATTTATCTAATAAGAAAAAATATTACAAATCAAATGCAAGTTTATTGTTCAAATCAAGATTGCAGATCCTGGTTGGTAAGATGATTAATGCATTAATTTTAAAAATGATGTTTAAATCAAGAATATGATTTTCGCTTGTATGGATCCCAGATTGAAAACAATATAATTTCTATGTAAAACATATGTAAAACAGCTCAAGTAACATCAGACTTAAGTTACATTTATGTAAATCAATGGTTCTTTGGTTCTGAAAATAAAACATGGTTCTGTAATGATCCTAACCCTATATATATATATATATATATATATATATATATATATATATATATATATATATATATATATATAAAGAGCCGGGGGTCTCTTTGGAAGCGGTCTCTCTGTCTTCCTAGATAGAGGAAAGACTGACCACCACCTACCCCTACCAGACCTTACTGTCAGTGGGACGTACTGTGTATGTTTGTTTTGTTTGTTTGTATGTATAGACATACATATATATATATATATATGTGTGTGTGTGTGTGTGTATGTATGTATATATATATGTATGTATGTATATATATGTATGTATGTATATATATATGTATGTATGTATATATATATATCTATATATATATATATATCTATATATATGTATATCTATAAATATGTATATATATATGTATATATATATGTATATGTATATATATGTATATATATATGTATGTATATATGTATATATATGTATGTATATATGTGTATATATAAATATATGTATATATATGTATATATATATATGTATATATATATGTATATATATATGTGTATATATATATGTATATATATGTATGTGTGTGTGTATATATATATATGTGTATATATTTGTATATATATGTATATATATATATATATATGAATTTGTGTATATATGTATATATATGTATGTATGTATATATATATAGGGGAGGGTTCTTAAGAAAACCTCTATTTATAAGAAAACCAAGAAAAACCACTTTTAAACCATTGATCAAAATTGATCAATGGTTGATATTAATCAATGGCAAATTTATAAATATTTAATAGATAGTTACTTTAATTAAATCATTAAAGGGAGATTATAATTTTTATATTTTTAAAATAACTAAAATCCCTTAAATCTCTCTCTCTCTCTCTCTCTCTTTAAAAACAAACACAATATTAGTTTAATTTAAAATCAAATTAATTTATTCAAATATAATTCTAAAATATTTCAGAAGAATAAAAGTTTTTTCTATAGATCTATATTATATACATACATGCTTACATATACGTAAACATGTTCACATATATGTTCAAAATATATTTGTTCCCTACAATATGCTTACTTATATGTAAATAAGCATAAAACAAACAAAAAACATGACAATTGCTAATACATTAAAATGATGAAACTTATGTATATGTATCACTCACTAAAATGATATGCAAATCAGAAAATTCAAATAAATTACTATAAGAATCGATAATCATCTAAAAATAATATAAAAACTATAACTATAACACACAACTAGTATAGAACAATATTTTAAACTTAAAAATTGTACATAAGTAGACATGGTTCCATATATGTAATTTGATTACATATACGTAACAATCATCTTCATATTAATCAAAAATTGTCTTCATCTCCATTTTCTTAAATAACTAACGGCGAATTGATGCATCATATGTAACCTGCTTACGTATATGTAAATATAACCAAATTAGCAATTAGCAAACAAAGAAAAAAAATATGCATACTATTACCTTAAAATGGTAAAACTTACGTGTATGTAAGTAATCAGAAAACAAATAAAGAAGACATGTTGATTAAACTTACGTATATGTAAACACCCTTGCGTGATCAGATCCTCATACATAGACGTGGTTACGTATATGTAACTTGATTTGTAAGTATTAGGGTTATGTGTAACTTGATAAGTTACATATACGTAACACTAAAAAGTATCCTAGAATCTATAAAAAAATTACGGTTACGATATGCAGCTATATGTTAACCTACTTACGTATATGTAACTCGTGAAAATGAGGATGAAAAAAAAAACTAAAATGTAATATAACAAAAAACACATATCTTTATCATCTTCTTTTTGTTCATCGAGTTTGTAATCATCTTCATCATGATACATATCTTCATCTCATATTCGCGTTCATCATCGTCTTCATATTGTTCATCGAGTTTATAATCATCTTCGTCATGAATTATATCTTCATCTCATATTTGTAATCATCTTCATCTTAAATCATTATCTTCATCTCGGTTCATCATCTTCATCTTCATCTTGGTGTATCATCTTCATCTTCATCTTCATTCATCATCTTCAAAAATAGGAAAAACCTAAGGATTGGTTTTAATGATAGAGATTGCCTGAATCAGGGTGCAATTGAAATTCATATGCAACCATGAATCTTTTTCATTTGTTCTTTTGTTTTTATAAGAACTGTGATTCAAAAAAAAGATGACACAATAATTAAAACAAAATGATGAGTAAATTAAGGAATTAAATTGATTATCAAAAATAAGGAGGTGGTGATTTTACATTGCTACCCTTTAAATTAAATATAAATAACTTATTTATTAATTATATGATTGGTTGAATAGAGTTTTCTTCGTTTTTTTTAAAAGTTAGTGGTTTTTTTAGGATCCCTCCCCTATATATATATATATATATATATATATATATATATATATATATATATATATATATATATATATATATATATATATATATATATATATATATATATATATATATATATATATATATATATATAAATCCTCTTTAAGTAAGGGCGGGTTTTTAAGGGGCCCTCTCCTTTTTTATTCAAAAGTGAAGTTTTACGTATAAATCGTATAAAAATTTTATATATATTGAGTCCAGCCCCCTGACACGGCGATATAAAAAATCCCTTTATTTATTGTTTAAGTCCCACCACTATTAAATTTATAAACTAAATTTTTCGAGCGATGTCAAAATTAAGAACTTTAGTGTGAGAATCGATCTCTGTGATTAAAATTAGATACTCTAAATAAATTACTCACATTAATAATTAAAATAATATATTATTAGTTCAACCGGTTTAACCGGTTTAAGCCATATCTGCATGGTCAAGATGTAAACAGTGGATAACAAGTGATGCACTATTTGCTGCGTTTTACTTTTTATTATATCTATAATAATAAATAAATAAAAATTCAGACAATTGTCACTATCATAGGTCATTTAATAATTGGTTTTTTTCTTCTTTCTACTCTTAATTATGAATGCTATAATAGCTATTTATTAATTAATTAATAATTATTCATAATTAAAATTTCAAATATGTTAACTTCAAATTTTCAAATGTCAAATGTGTAATACATGGGTTTATTCGTATAATAAACAGTATTTAAGATGTCACTTTTATATTATAAACCATGTAACAGTAAATTTATATAGCTAGTGTATTACACGGAATTATAACCTAGTTTTATAATATATACATATACACATCATGTAGACATACTGAATTTCCCGACATAGTATTTTACATCAAGTTGCACAACTTGATAAGTTCATCATTGTAAGGTATACATCCCAAATTCATTACAAACCAAAGGTGGTTTTATTAAAATAAAAAATGCTAGCATTATAAGCTACCGAACCCCTCTTTACCATATATTTAATGTAAACCCATCCTACACCCTTCAACACTTTATATTATATCCGACGCGCGATCCCTAACGTTCCACGTTAATCCACTTATTAACAAGTCTATCTTTTGATTCTTTTCTACTAATTAGTTGCTGTATCTTTTATAGAAAATGAGAACTCGTCTTTATTACAAAGTAAAGGAAAAAAGGTAACTAAGAACTCTTATTACTTCGAAGCCAAAGAAAAAGGAAACATAAACATACAGTTCAATTAAATACTATAAAAAAGCACCACCGATATAAAAATACTCATGGAATGTTGAGACCCTTTCGGATCATAGAATAGGATCGATTTCGGATGAACTATTGATAAGAGTATGCACCGATTGTGCAATGACTCGGTGGGTAAACAGGGACACAAACGGGAACACAATTACACACAAACACTGTTATTTCAAACTGAAAATGTTGTACAAGATGGGTATTTATACCCTTACAATACACGGTTTCAAACTAACAAAAACTAACATAGCTAACCCTAAAGTTTATGCTAATTACATTGAGTTTGACTTTTTTTTACTTGATTAAGGATTGATCCTGATTAAAGGCTTCCAACCGGAAAAAAACCATCGTCGATTATTGACAGAATTAGTCGTTAGTGATACTTATTTATGCAGGAGTGATTCGTCTCGTGCGTTTGGTACAATATTTGGGGTTGATCAGATGCCTGCCGTGTATGATTATTACCCACGATTTAGGTTAGTTAGAAGAAGATTTTTGGCACCGAGTCTTGGCAGTTAATAACTTCCGCAGTTAAAAACACAAAAGAAAAACAAACAGAACTTAAGATGATGAAAGTTTATTGGTTTTCTATATGTGGAAAGGAGGGCATGCATTACTTGTTAGTAATGTATGGTATGTAAGTTGCAGATTGCTACTCTAACTCGGACAATATGTGGTGGTGATGTCACAGTATGTCATAATATAAATAGTCTTTTACTCTACAGGGAACGTACGAATTGTAACAATTAATCATCTGTACATTTTCTAAACAAACACGTAAGGAAGTTATGCTAACATTATATCCTCTCTTTCTTCTTATTTCATTATATCTTATGAAATCCTACGTATAAATGCTTACGTGGTTAACCCAGTTCACTATTTAAAATTGTTAACGTATTGAACTGTACATTGTATGTGTGTGTGTAAAGCCACACATATATATAAACAATATATATTTAAGTGTTCACGCATGTATGTATGCATGTATGATTGTAACATGTACTGTGTATGTACTTGTGTGTGTATAAATTATGCCACACACATATATAAACAATATATACGTATATGTAACTTTTAGTTATACACTTTGTAATATGTACTTACATACATGTAACCTCTGGTTTTCATAGTTTTCATTTATAACATGTTTTTCATTTGATTCCTCCCCATGTATGCATAGATATATACATTTACGGTTTTGTGTTTGAGCGTATGTGAGTTTATGTCTATAGGGAGAGATGTTAATTTTCAACAGACAAATGTAAGTGCCAAATAAGCACATGTGGATTTTGATGTCAAAATGATATATAAGACGATTATATAACTACATAGCGCCATCTCCTTCACGCTCGCATTCAAAACTACGTACATACAAGTATTTGTGTTTCTCATATATTCTCAACGTAAATCGGTTCCGCAAGCGCACACACCCATATGTGGGAGGGTCCGATGTAGAATCTTATAATTAACAAGGGCTACTATAATGAATCTAAATCATTTATTTAATATTTATTTAATATTAAAAGTAAAAGACTAGACGGTTTCTCTACTGCTAATAAGTTAATTTCCAACTTTGTATCATCTCTCTTCCTTGTAATATATTTCATCGAAATGTATAGCTAGGTTAAATAAAATTAGAGTAAATATACACAAGTGTTTATTTTATTGTGTGTGTATATATATACATACACACACATAAATTTGTATACAGATATACAGACATTAGCTCAAATATATTCACAAAGCGATAAGAAGTTTTAATCGTAATCTTACATATATAAAACAAAAATAATTGAATATTTTCCATTGGTGTTTGCTATTCTTGAATTATATATGTATGTATGTATATGTATGTATGTATATATATGTATGTATATATGTATGTATATGTATGTATATATGTATGTATGTATGTGTATATATATGTATATATGTATATGTATGTATGTATGTATGTATGTTTGTGTGTGTGTGTCTATATATATATATATATATATATATATATATATATATATATATATATATATATATATATATATATATATATATATATATATGATTTGGATCAGGTAAGAACCCTCCTAAATTGTGAGAACCCATTAACCCATTTCAGCCAATCACAATTCGCCACATTAGCAATCAAGAATATCTCAAGCAAGGGTATTAACGTCATTTGACATGTTACTTTTTCTAAGCCATAGCCAGTTGTCAGTGTACTTTTGTACAATTTTTTTTCCATTATCAAGACTACTTTTGTACTCACTTTTTCCATCATCATTATCATCTATCTAAAAATTTTATATCTTCTGTTAAAAATTTTAAAATCTTCCATAACTTTCCTCTTGCTACCACAAATGAGATATTCCCTCTCAAACTACTGATTTTCTTTTGGTATTATTTTTTGTGTTTTTTCTTGAAATCTTTTATGAGATGCGACGGTGTTGACAAAGTCGACCCAAACATGCAACAACCTATGGATCAAGCTTTTCCAAGAACACCGATATGGTCATCAACTAAGAACACGAAGAACCTCGGTTGAATCTGGGTGTTTCCTTTGATCTACAATGACATCGATCAAATCAGCGAATGCTCAAATTCGCTGTAAAGAGGTTATACTTACTGGCATATGTTGAGCTCTGGGTAAGGGATTTAACTTTTGTCTTCCCATTATCTACTTTTGTGTACCTTATTTGTTTACTTTCATCGTTTTCATCTTTCTGGGCGTTACAAGATCTATTCTAAAAATAATAAAATGACAATGTAGATGCATCATCAGTTAATGTACAAAGGAATGGAGTCAAAATTATTGGACGTAAAATTTGAAAGAAAAGGTGCACAACATGTATTTTGCGTTTATTTTTAAAGATTCTTGTAACGAGTTTGGGTAGAGTAGTGTTAATAACTAAATATACATACTTTGTTTCCGCTCATAATAACTTAGGTTCTTTTTGTGAAAATAAAGTTGATCTTTATGCTCGTTTTAATTCATACTCGTAAAGAACTTACTTGCACATTCTTATTACCTTTTTAGTTCTTTAATTATGTTCTAGTCAGCAATTTCTCATTTTTGGCTTTGGATTTATGGTTTTTTACAAACTAAGATCGAATTTGGTTCCAAAGTAGGATCATGTCTAGCAACTTGACTTGAACAAGGTCAATCATGATCTCCAGTTTACCACTATTTTGGTTAATTAGCATTAGAATTAGCAGCAACATCATCCTTGTCGCTCCTTGCTTGTGATCTCACTTTAAAGAAAATTCATTTTATATTGATGTTTAATGCATAGCTGCGTTTACATTGAACCTAACAATGCTTATGGTTATGATTTGTTTAACATAGGTTGATTTGTTTTGTTAACATGCAGTAACATGAAGAATCAAAAGTCAAACTTGAAGAGCTTCATTATATTACATCAATGGAAATTGGACTGAAAATTTAAGTGTAGGACTGTTCATATATGTGATGCTCTGTTTGACTGTGATATGACTATACAAGATGCCAAATTCTTATAAATTTTTCATTCTGTTTTGCATATATATTGAGAAGATTTCCTTTGTAATAACATGTACTTGGGGTTAGTCTTTTTAACTTGTAAGAACATGTAATAACATGTAAAAACATGTAATATGGGCTACGAACCAAGTTGTGTTTATTGAGTGTAGTACGTATTTTTGTTGTTAACATATTTTTGGTCCAAATTTTTTTTATTTGCACGAGATCATTGTAGTAAAATATTCCAGACTCCAAATGAAACTAAGTTTTAGGTGCCTGAGGTTTCTGTTTATGACAAGCCTTACGTTGTGGATCATGTATACTAAAAACTGAAAATATAATGTAATAACATATAAATGGATGTACGAATATAAGTTGTGCTATAAATGTAAGATGTACTGACATGCATAATGTAGTTTAAAATGTATTGTACATGACATTATATGTTTACTTTTTATTTTTCTGTTGTTTTTTATGCTCATTTATCTAGCATTATTTACCATTTATACTTGATGTAATTAATTACTTTTTATAGTTTTTTATTAGAATACAGTTACATTACTGTAGATAAGCAATGTGCTAGTTTAATTTATATAATGTATTCGATCTCTTATAACTTTATGTAATGTAATCTTCTGCTGTGTAATGCAATGTAATCTTCTGCTATGTAATGCGATGTAATCTCCGTTTATGTTTACTTTTTATTTTTCAGTTGTTTTTTATGCTCATTTATCTAGCATTATTTACCATGTAAAGTGTCATGTATATTAGTGTCTAAATAGTTCACTTGCAAGTTACAACGACACATCTAATTCCTACTACCTACAACACATCTAATTTCTACTACCTACAATGTTGTGTTTAAATCATTACAAACACACGTAAAAAGCAGTACACATGTTTGTAAAACATGAGTTATAATGATGCGTTTAAAAGATATTAAATGGTATCTAAAAAACCTCATAGTATATATACATGCACATATCTTTGTTTAAAATTACACGTGTCGCGTCTTGCTTCACAAGAAAACTTCTTTGTACATTCATGTATCTCCGATCCATAAATTTCTAGTAAAATGATTTTACTATTTTGAGAGATGGAAGAAGTTTAAAATATAGAATGAGACGTCAGCCTCTTGGTTTAGTTCATCTGGTGTTTATCCCTATTAAATTATTAATAGTTTGAGTCCGATAAAGCGATGTACAGTAGTTGAGTCCAGTAATAAATTTAGGTGTGCATGTATTCGTCATTAAAAAAAGAAATAAAAAAAGAAAAAAAAGGAAGAAAAAAAAGAAAAAAAGGAGTAAGTTATAATTGTGATATATATTTGATGAGCAAGATCATCAATCTAGACAACATACGATAAATATGGGGGACACCCATATACACGTAGATAACTTAACTGCAACAAATTTGCACAATAGACATGACATCATATCTATCACATTGAATAAATAAACCCTACAACAATATATCATATGTTATCATATTACGTAGCATAATATCAAAAATTGAAGATAATAAATTTCAGAAATGGGTTAAGCCCGGTGTTTACTAATACAGGAAAAAAAAATCAAGGGCTTATATTGCCTAAATATTATATTATACTAGCTATAGTAACCTGTGTGTTACACGGGTTGAATAAATAAATAATTAATATAACAAAATTTATTAATTATAAAATAATATTTTAAGATATAATATCACTGAAATTATGTATTAGAAATGACTGCAAGTTATAAAATAGTGATATCAACTTTTTAAAACTTTATTTAAAAAAAATAAACGTTTTGTTCTAAAACAAACCGTATAAAGTTGTCATTTTTAAAAATTTTCTTAATATAACTCTTAAATTTAATTATTTTTGGTTTTAAAAAAATAACTTATTAAAAATGCCAATTTTAAATATTTCGTATTTTAAAAAAAGTCTTATGCTTTAAATAAATTTATTATTTTATAAAAAAATTATTTATTTAGAAATAACATTAATAAATAGATCTCTTTATTAATTTATTAAATCAAAAAAGTGTTAAATAGTATTATTAGTAATTAAGGTAATTATTTAATAGGAGAGAGAGACGGGAAAATTTTGGTGAGAGTGATTGTGGTGTTGACACGTGTCATCCCATATACCCTTTTATTAGAGTAGGAAGATATGCAACTTATGAAAGATGATCAGGGTTTACACCATAAGTGTTCACTATTATATATTCTAAACATGTAATCAGTTTATGGAAGTACTAGTGTTAGTTTATCATGTAATCGTTACATAAAAATAATTACGGTGTCAACTGACAGCTAGTGCGGAGTCATGCTTGCATTTGAGAAGCAGGTCTAGGAATAAATAAAAATTTGTATTAAAATAAAGATTAGAAAAAAACACAACATTCCAAACAGAATCGAGTGGAAATATTGATTGGAGAAATTTTGTTACGTAGGGCAACATTAAACAATGTTCAATTATGAAGCGGAAACAATAATTTAATATTGATTTGATGTGTATATATGCATGTCTTTTAGTGAAAATTATATTAAACTGTGATTTATCTTTATAAATGATTTGATTCTTTTGTCTTTATAGGAGAAAATGGCATAGAATATTTGCTTGCGCTTGTCACAGTCGCCAAATTGAGAATTTTTAATTAAATAATTTATAATCTTTTTGGTTTAAAGTATGTTAATTAACAAACCTA
>CM044017.1:44056078-44078578 GCA_024085815.1 Flaveria linearis | reverse complement strand
CCGCAGTAAGTCCATCCGTATGAGGTCCATTCGCATAGTGTTCAACCGCATGAGGTCCATTTGCACGACTGGGTGTTCATCCGCATTGGTGTTCGTCCGCATAGGTCCGTTCGCATGATGTTCAGTCGCCTGGAGGCCATGCGACTGAAGGGTGCCCATACGCCCAAATAGGGCTGTTGTACCCGAAGAGAAGCTTAGTTTAATTGCTGACTTTCGGGGGGAAAGTGCAGATGTAAGTTGTGACGTGAAAGTCCCTGTAAGTACATGTAAGATGACCATTAGGATCTTAGGGGGTATGTCGGGCATGATGATGATGTTGCATGTTTGTGCATGATGTATGTTAAGTATGTATAATGATGCCCTGTATAATGATGCTATAGTGTATGTTGATGTTCCTATTTATGACGTATGTTTATCTTTCCGTGGATTTGCGTGTTATGTTAATGAATGAAACAAAAGTATTATGTAACGTAAAGTGGAAGATAATGAAAGAGGAACATGATGAACGAATGCATGCATTAACGAACGAATGAATGAAAGTAAGAAAAGGCTTGCAAGCAAATGTATGGAGGTTCACACCCAATGAAGGGTGTTAGCTCAACTGTGTGCGGGTTAGCTACCCCAGAAGGATGCACACTGGGGTCCAATCCTTGTGATTGACATATGTATGGGATTCTTGCCGCTTGCCCTAGGTACTGGAGTCAGCTTCATGCATAATGTTCAAGGTCTATGAAAGACCTCAGGCTTAGTAACCAGCTTCGTGCACAATGTTCGGGGTATAGCACATGGCATTGATCTGTAATGAAAGAGAAAAGATAAGTGGTGAATGTACTTTCCTTAGGTATTGGAGTCAGACACGCGCACAATGTTCGAGGTCTATGAAAGACCTCAGGCCCAGTAACCAGCTTCGTGCACAACGTTCGGGGTATTGTACATGTCATCGAAAGTAATGAACGTACGAATGAACATAATGAATGTACGAATGAAAGTAAGGAACGTACGAATGAAAGTAAGAATTCATGAATGAATGTGAACGAAAGTTAATGGACGAATGATGAAGATAATAATGATATTATCTATGTGTATGTATGATGTGTGATCGCATGTATGTAAAGAACGGTTTAACGAAAGAAAATTATGTTTTATTATAAAACTAGAACTCACTCAGCAACGCTGACTTTTTATGTGTTTCCAGTTGACAGGTAACGTTGCTGAGGATGGCACGGGACGGCTATTCAGCTTATTTTGGATGGCATTCTTTTGTTTAACGCTTTTGCATTGTAATGCGAACAAATGATGTTTTATAATGAATGTTTTTGCAAAAGTGTTTATTAAAGGAAATGAAAGGATTGATTTAAAGGTTTCCGCTGCATGTTTTATTTGAGTTAATGCAATTATATGTTTTACGTGTGATGATTGACCAGCTGTAAGCGTCCCGGGAACGGGGCCTTACAAGTTGGTATCAGAGCCAATGTTTAAGTGAAATGGGTAAATTTTCAAAATAAACCTTAACTTAAACTGAGAATGGGACGTAAAGGGATGGGATGCCAATCTGAGTAGCTGCATGCCATAAGGTATTGTAAAGTCCTTAAAGCGATCGATCTCACTTCGTTTGAATTGTTGCACTTGATAATAAGCGAAGACGGGTGCGCGATTTGAATGAATCAACCGAGAGAACAAGAAATTAAGCACAATATCATTGTAATTCAAATGTATATATCATGTGTCGAAAGATTACAATGATAATCGATATAATATCGATCTCACCCGAAGGTGGAAACAATCACAAATGTGATCTGCTCAAATTGAGCGAAAAACATACAATTAAATTTGAGCTCTCGGTTGTAAAATAAATGGCACGCTCATCATTGTGCACACATGCACATATATATAATCATGCATTGTCGCATGCAATAATATTCCAAGGAGTTTTCTCCCACATGGATTCCACTTTCCAAAGCATGCATGTTGTCGCTCGAGGCTCTCGCATGAATAAATCGCATGAATGCTATTTCTACTTCTTTCGCATGACAAGTCGCATGGAGTTTTAGCATGCATGCAGGTTGTACTTCTTTCGCATGCACGCATGCATATGCGACTTGTTCTTCTGTTGCATGCATGCATTTTCGCATGCATGTAAACACATAAACTTCAAAAATGAGTTAAAACTATAGTGTAATCCAAAATGTTTGATCCTTACAATCTCCTCCTTGGATTATGCTATAGGTTTAAGTTCTTCAATCTTCAACAAAACCTTTCTAATGAAGATTCTCGCACATTCGGATGATTGACTTCGATGCAACAACTTTTGAGCTTCAAATCTTCATAAGATCATGCAATAAAGTCTCTTGAGCATTTACACAAACACGAAGATCACGGAATAATGATCCGTTGTATCAAGAGCAACACCTTACTCTGATACCAAATGTAAAGTCCTTAAAAGCGATCGATCTCACTTCGTTTGAATTGTTGCACTTGATAATAAGCGAAGACGGGTGCGCGATTTGAATGAATCAACCAAAAGAAAAAAATTAAGCACAATATCATTGTAATTCAAATGTATATATTATGTGTCGAAAGATTACAATGATAATCAATATAATATCGATCTCACCCGAATGTGAAAACAATCACAAATGTGATCTGCTCAAATTGAGCGAAAAACATACAATTAAATTTGAGCTCTCGGTTGTAAAATAAATGGCACGCTCATCACTGTGCACACATGCACATATATATAATCATGCATTGTCGCATGCAATAATATTCCAAGGAGTTTTCTCCCACGTGGATTGCACTTTCCATCGCATGCATGTTGTCGTTCGAGGCTCTCGTATGAACAAATCGCATGCATGCTATTTGTACTTCTTTCGCATGACAAGTCGCATGGAGTTTTCGCATGCATGCAGGTTGTACTTCTTTCGCATGCACACATGCATGTGCAACTTGTTCTTCTGTTGCATGCATGCATTTTCGCATGCATGTAAACACATAAACTTCAAAAATGAGTTAAAACTATAGTGTGATCCAAAATGTTTGATCTTTACAGGTATTTTCGTAATGTTAACCGGTATTAAGTGCGCATGGTATGTGATTATATGTTGTATGTAGATTTAAATACTGATGTAGTCAGGACAGGTAATGCTCGGGGTATGAAGAGTAGGCTAATCACAACTGGCCACTGTAATTAGGGACTTACTATACTTGACATAAACTGAGCTATTCCCTTGAATGACCGTTTTGGTGTTTGAATCTTTCAGTGTGTGTTAGATGATGGCTGGTGGTAGATCATCCAAAGCCTCGCGTGGTGGGCTTGCTGTTGTATCGCGGCCCAAAAGAGGCAGGCCTAGAGTTGAAAAGGTGGTTCCTGAAGAACCCGAGACCCCTCATCCGGAGGGTGTAGATGAGAGCGCCAATCTCAGAGCCTCGGTAAAGGAGGCTGGGGTGGAGGAGGTTCATCAAGTCATGCAGACGAACTTACCGTCTGTGGTGACTGAAGTGATTAAGGTTGTATGGGAAGGAGAATGGAAAGAGAGGAACAGGTCCTCGGGAGGACGGGAACAACCGGAGCCTAAAACGGTTCTTTCTGATGATGAAGAAGAGGAGGAAGAGGAGCCTGCACCGGAGGCGGCACGAGGCTGTAACTACAAGGCATTTCAAAGGTGCAAGCCCCATACTTTTGATGGAAACGGCACTGCTGCTGCTGCTCACCGATGGGTGAGAGAGATGGAAGCTGTATTGAATATCAGTGAGTGCCAGGAGGACCAAAAGGTGAAGTTTGCTGCCTATTCTTTTGTGGACTCGGCTTTATGCTGGTGGGACAACATTGTCCAAGCCGAGGGTAGTAGGGCCATTGGGAAAATGAAGTGGTCCGAGCTGAAAAGGTTGGTGATTGAGGAGTTCTGTCCTCACAGGGAAATAGACAAGGTTGAGAGAGAGTTTCTGCAACTAGAGGCGGGAACCATGACACACCAATAGTACACCACAAAGTTCAATGAAATGGCACGACTGGTGCCGGATCAGGTGACGCCTCTATCACGAAAGATTAAGAGGTACATTCGGGGTTTGCCAGCGGACATTCACCGGCATATGATCGCTGCCAGACCGAGCATGTTTAGGTCGGCAGTGGACTTGGTTGGGAGGTTATATGATGAGAGGGCTGTAGTGGTGGTGGCTGAAGGTAGTAGGAAGGGTGGTGGAGATCGGAACTGGGGTGGAAAGAGGTTTGGTCGGGGTGATGCCTCGACGGGTAGTAAGAAGACATAGATGGATGATCGCCGTGTAGCCACACCGGGTACGGGACTAAAAAGTGTGGCAAATATGGGAAGGAGCACAGTGGCGAGTGTAGGTGGGGGCTGAATGTGTGCTTCAAATATGGAAAGCCGGGTCATATGGCACGGGAGTGCAAAGCGGGGAAATGTTTCAACTGTGGCGGGGAGGGCCACATGAGTAAACACTGTAAGAAGTCGAGAGCCGAGGGTTCCGGGGTGAAGAAGACGGGAAGTGAAGGATCGAGGGTGAGTGCCAGGGCATTCACTATGACATAAGAGGAAGCTAGTACGGACCCTGATGTTGTGTCCGTTACGTTTCTAGTGAACCACACTTTAGCTTCTGTGTTATTTGATTCGGGTGCCAGTAGAAGTTTTATTTCTGCTAATTTCTGTGCTAAACTAGCTGTTAGTAGTAGATGTGTTGATGCACCCTTTGATGTAGAAATTGCCATAGGTAAGTCTACCAGGATTTCTGAGATAATAGAGAACTGTGATGTGGGATTAGGTCATAAGTTTCCTGTTAGACCGTTCGTGATGATCCTTGGTGGTTTCGATTTGGTTCTTGGGATGAATTGGTTGGCGGACTTCGAGGCGAATATAGCGTGTCGCAAGAAGATGATTCGTTTGATAGTGCCTGACGGGAGTTCGGTAACTGTTTATAGAGATCGGGTCACGATGATCCCGAAAGTAATCTCAATGACGGTGGCGGGAAAGTGTATGAGGCGTGGATGTAGCGCCTACTTGTGTTATGTAAAAGATGTGGAAACGCCAACACCATAACTATCTGATGTTCTGATGGTGTGTGACTTTCCAGACGTGTTCCCAGAAGACTTATTAGGAGTGCCACCTGACCGAGAGATAGAGTTTCAGATTGATCTGATACCGGGTGCCTAACCTGTTGCCAAGGCACCGTATCGATTGGCTCCGACTGAGATGAGAGAGTTGATGGAGAAATTGCAAGAACTGCTTGATAAGGGGTTTATTAGACTGAGTATCTCTCCTTGGGGCGCTCCGGTCTTATTCGTGAAGAAGAAAGACGGTAGTATGAGGATGTGCATAGACTAACGTGAGCTGAACAAGTTGACAGTGAAGAATCGGTACCCATTACTGAGGATTGATGATTTGTTTGATCAGCTTGAAGGTGCCAGATGGTTTTCAAGAATAGATCTTCGATCGGGCTACCATCAGCTAAAGGTGAAAGAGCAGGATATTCCTAAAACAGCTTTTTGCACGCGTTATGGTCATTATGAGTTCCTCGTTATGTCTTTTGGTTTGACCAATGCGCCAGCTGCTTTTATGGATTTGATGAACCGAGTGTGTCGGCCGATGTTGGACAAATCAGTGATTGTGTTTATTGATGATATCCTGATTTATTCAAAGAGCGAGATAGAGCATGCCGGTCACATTGGAGAGGTGTTGGAGACGTTGAGGAGGGAGAAGTTGTATGCCAAGTTCTCGAAATGCACGTTTTGGTTGCGCGATGTTCAATTCTTGGGTCACGTGGTGAATCCGGAGGGTATTATGGTGGCTACGACAAAGGTGGAAGCGGTGATGCAATGGAAGTCTCCAAAGATGCCATCCAAGATCCGTAGTTTCTTGGGTTTGGCGGGCTACTACAGAAGATTCATCCAAGACTTTTCCAAGATCGCTTCTCCACTAACCAAGTTGACCCGGAAAGATGTAAAGTTTGTGTGGGGTCAAGCTCAGGAGAAGGCATTTGAGGAATTGAAGGCGAGGTTGACCCAAGCTCTTGTATTGTCATTACCCAATGGAAGTGAAGATCTGGTGGTTTATTTTGATGCTTCCTACTTGGGATTGGGGTGCGTGTTAATGCAGAGGGGGAAGATTATAGCCTATGCATCCCGACAGTTGAAGGTCCATGAGGTTAACTATCCTACTCATGACTTGGAGCTAGCAGCAGTGGTCTTTGCGTTAAAGATTTGGAGGCACTACCTGTATGGGACGAAGTGCACCATATTCACTGACCATAAGAGCTTGAAGTATTTCTTTGAGCAGAATGACTTGAACATGAGGTAGAGGAGATGGTTGGAGCTCATAAAGGATTATGATTGTGAGATCCATTATCATCCGGGCAAGGCCAACGTGGTGGCGGATGCCCTTAGCCGAAAGGAAAGACCCTAGCCGATTCAAGTGAAGACGTACCAGCTGATTATGACCTCTGATGTGATGAAGCAAGTCAAAGAGTATCAAGATGAGGCATTGAAAGAAGATCATCTTAACTCTGAAAGAATGAGAGGTCTGGTCGCAGAGTTGGGTGAAAACACATTTAGTGTTAGAACCCGGTTTGGACGAATGTGGATTCCATGTTTTGGGGATCTACGGGTGAAGATTATGGATGAAGCTCACAAGACTCGATACTCTACTCATCCCGGTGCTACAAAGATGTACCAAGACATGAAGAAAGATTATTGGTGGCCGGGTATGAAGCGTGATATTGTGAAGTATGTGAGTAAGTGCCTTACTAGCTTGCAAGTGAAGGCCGAGCATCAAAAGCTATATGGAAAGATTCAACCTTTGGATATACTGGAATGGAAGTAGGAGCACATCACCATGGATTTCATTACGAAGCTGCCGCGTACTCCAAAATGGTATGATGTTATATGGGTGATTGTTAACCGCTTGACGAAGAGTGCTCACTTCCTATCGATACGCGAGACATATTCATCCAAGAGGTTGGCTGATCTGTTCATCAAGGAAATTGTGACTCATCATGGTGTGCCGGTGTCCATTGTGTCTGATCGTGACACCCGGTTTACATCCAAATTCTAGAAGAAATTCCACGACGCCATGGGGACGAGGTTACATATTAGCACGGCTTATCATCCCTAGACTGATGGTCAGTCAGACAGGACCATTTAGACATTGGAGGACATGCTTCGGGAATGTGTGATTGATTTTAGGGGAAGTTGAGATGACCACTTACCGTTAGCTGAATTCTCATACAACAACAGTCATCATGCCAGTATTGGCATGCCACCCTACGAGATGCTATGAAGGGATCTTGGATCTAGTTTGATCAATTAGGTAATGATTTGTAGCGGAATAGTATAAGAATTAGACAAAATTTAAGCAAGAACACAAAGGATATTCAATGAAACAGTATGGTTATAAATAGAGAATGTTTCTGCAAAAGAGAATGTATTCATTCATACACAAGCTTCGGCAAATACAAATTAGGTCAACCTTCCTTTTATAGAGGTAAGGTGACGTCAGCAGATGTCACTTGATAGTGACATCTAACCATTTTACAAAAACAACTGAAACTAACTAAACTACTGAAGATATCCACAACAGCTGAGGACATCTTCTTACAAAAGAAGCTAAGTATTAACTAATACTACAACTACTGAAAACAAACTACTGAACTACTTATTACAAACTACTGATTACAAACTACTGAACTGAAAAAGACAACTACTGAAAAGGAAACCATCACAACTACAAAAGAGTACTACTTCAGCTGTTGTGACAACCTCTGAAGGCTTAGTCTTCAGACTTTGTCTTCGGCACTTGTCTTCAGACTTTGTCTTCAGCACTTGTCTTTAGACTTTGTCTTCAGTACTTGTCTTCAGACTTTGTCTTCAGCACTTGTCTTCAGACTTTGTCTTCAGCTGATGTAGGCTTTTTCAGTTGTTATGATGTCTATGGGACTTAAAGGTTTTTCTGATCTGGCTCATTAGTTCTTTTGGTCCAACAAACTCCCCCTGAACCAATACACCCAAAACCTTTAAGATTATTAAAGTCCCACTTATTAGGCAAAAAGATTGTCTTTTTCTTCTGGATCAGCTCAGAAGTGACCATTTTAAGCACATGCCTGGGAAGAGGTTTCAGTAGATCTGATTGGCAAGGGATGGATGGGAACTCTGTCTTGGGGAATTGGACACAGAGTTGTTGTCCCATCCATGAAACCTACTTCTCCATAATGAGTCTGTAAGACTCTCTTACATAGGCCTCTAGAAAGACAACTTGTTCTTCCAGAGTGAGATCTTCAGCTGCTCCTTCAAAGAAGAACCCTGACCCATAATATTCAGAAAGATATTTTACCTGTTTCCCATTCTTTAACTCCACAGTTGTTATTTCTTTATAAGCAAACTCATCAGGGTGATTACCCTCAAGTAACAACTGGAGTTCATTGCTCCTGACCTCTTCAAGCCTCTTGTAAAATAACCCCTTTTTCACCATTTTGTTTTCTAGTAACCTTTGGGGGGAAAGATTAGCTTTGTAGGCTTTCTTGAAGTCTTCTAGGATTTCCCAGGGTGATACTACAATGGCCAGCATGATCACTACATCTACAACCTTCTTTACTTGGTCATTGTATCTATTTGTAATGTTCTTCTTGTGAATTCTATGACTCACCCTGAGATCAGGCCAAATTCTCACTCTCTCATTCTGAGATTGAAAGGTGAATCTGAGAGCATACAACCTCTGAGCATGTTTCCTCATAGATTACACTGAAGTGGTCTGAGGAAAGTCTTTATCAATTAGGCTCAACAGCTGCTCATCATGTTGTTTGTGCTGTTCTTCTTCTTCCAGCTTAACTTTTACCATTTGCCTCTGGATGTCAGGTGTGATTGTTGTTGGTTGACTCTTGGGCTCAGGCATCTTAATAATAGCTAAAATGGGTAGCCTGTCTGCCTCATCATCAACTTCTTCTTCTTCTTCTTGAAGCCTCAACACCCTTCTCTTCCTCTTGGGTGCATCATCGGCAGTTGTTTGTGTTGGCTTTTTGGGTAAAGGAGTTGGTTTTGTGGGTTGTGATGTTGGTTGTTTTAGTGTGGGAGTTTGTACAGGCTGCTCTAGCATTTTGGTTGCAAGTGAGGCTTTGGAGTACTTTGCTAGATCAGTCCTCTTCCCAGCACCAGCTTCATTAAGGGTTTCTATGATCAATCCCTTTGTAAATACTTCAGACGAACAGATTTGGTTGGTTATCTCCAAAATACTGTCCCTGGTCCATAATTTCACCTCAAGGATTGATCTCCTCAAATATTTTGATATGAATCTGATCATGGCTTCCAGTCTCTCCTTTTCTTTCTCACTGTAACTAGCCCATCTATACTCGATCTCTTGTATCTCCAGCCTTCTGATCTAAGAATCCAGCTTAGCTGTATCAAACCCTTATCTGAATAGCTGATCAATGATTTTATCCATTGATCTGCTATGATGCTCATCAGCTTCTTTGATCATGCCATCCAACTTTTTCTCAGAAGACTTCTCAACACCCTTCCTCTTCTTGTATGTGACATGAATGTCTTTTTCTTTTTCCTCCTCCATCTACTTTTCTTTTTCTTTCACCTCCTCCTTTTCTTTTTCTTCTTCTTTCTCCTTCTCTTGTTCTTTCTCTTTCTCTTGTTCCTCTTCAACTCTCTTCCTTTTAGCTGCTTTCACTGACTTAGACTCCCCCTTTTTGGTTGCATTAGGTTCAGGGGTTTGAATGTCAGAAATCCTTTTAGAAACTGCATCATCAACCATGGTTTGTATATTTGAGGAGAGCCTCTTATCAAGGGCTTGATGCACTATGTCAGTGATGATGGGAGTGATGAGAGGCAGGGAAGATTTAAAAACAGCAGCCATTTGCTCAGAGGGGTTCTGTCCCTGAGAAATGGTGCCAGAAGCAGTGGCTGGTGGTTGATTTGTGGAGATTGGCTCAGTGTTTGGGAGACCTTTAGAAGAAGGTGCCATCTGTGGGTGAATTTGGGCAGATGGTCTTGATTCTTGAGACATTTTGGCAAGTAGTTCTTATAGTCTACTTACCTCAGCCTCAAGAATGGTGTTATGGGCTAGAACATCAATGAAAAAGCCCAGGTCATCATCAATGGGTGCTGAATCATCTGACCTTCTGATTTCATCAGGATGAACATGTGCTGAGTGTGGATCAGTATTCACATGTGCCCCTTGATCTTGGTACTGGGGACTTCCTGCCTCAGGATTTTGTCCTTCATCGGCAGTTGCCTCTAGTGAGGTCTTAGAGATGTTACCAATTGCATCCTGTTCATGTGCTGAATCAGGAGAATTGGCAGCCTCACCAGAAGTTCTAATCTCCTCCTCCACATGGGGATATTGAACTGTGTAATCCCTGTGCTGTGGGCTATCAGCAACACTAGAATCCTCCCCCTTAATGGTTGAGGTTTTCCCAGTAGTAATAGGTGCCTAGGGAGAGGGTGGAGTGTTGAGCTAAGTCAGCACTTCTGCAATTATAAATATTGGGCTTTGTGGGGTGGCTGCAGTGGGAGATAGGTGTGAAGCAGTTTGCACTTGGGGTGAATAGTGCTCTTCAATAGCAACCTTCTTAAATGAGAGAGGTTCCAGTAATGTGGCATCCCCTTAAATGGTTGCTTTAGGATCCTTTTGAGAGGATTCCTGAGCGGTTGTGGTAGGTGGAGTCTTTAGAACTACTGGTGGATTACTACCAGTAGTTTCTTCCTTCCTTGGTGCTGCAGGGGCACCCTCAGGGGACTCAACTCCCTGATTTGCCTTTTTGGGCTTTTTAGTTTTTGGCTTGGTGGGGACTTTGGATTTGGAGGATGAGGCTGTGGGTTCCCGCTGCTTGGGTTTTAGCAGCTTGGCAGTCTCTTTTAGTTGTGTGTTCGAGTTGTGCCTGGAGTATACTTCAGGCAAAACTGCTATAGCAGGGACTCCTAGGCCAACAAGGCCCTTAGCTTTTAACTGATTTTCAATAATAGCCATAAGAAACCTTGGATATAAGATCCATCTATTAGCCACAGGTTTCAAAGCCATTTCTTTTAATTCTAAAAAGATAATTTTAGAAAAATTTAAGCTTTGGCATTCAAGAATAGAATACAATACCTGTTGCCACTTGGAAGAAATTTGATCACATGAGGAGGTCTTGGGGGCAAGACAAACACTGACCATGTGGAAGATTAGGCGTTCAGGGTCATGGAAGTGCTTCTTCAAGATTGTGGTAGCACTTAGGTCACCTTCGTATCCATGATGGGCGAAGGATAAGTCGGTGGTACCCTTAGGATAATCGGTGATGAAGGTGGCATCATTCAGATTTAGGGTTTGCCGAATAATGTTAGAAGTGACGACCACCTTCTTCTGGTTGACAAACGACTGGAGAGTGATCTCGGCATCATTCTCACCAGTTGTGAGGGTGACGTTTGTCCAGAATTGTTGTAGGGATTCGGCGTATATGGTTGGATTCAAAAGAAAAGCCGTTTGGTATGGGGATTCAACCATCAGATCGATGGCGTCATCGAACTTGTTCCAGAAAGCTGATTTTGGGAGGTAGGCTACATAGTTATGGCGTGGTTTGAGTTGCATGGTCGCCATTAATGCAGAAGGGAAGGTCTGAGAATTTTGAATAATAACGGTTGGGAAATGTAAAGTTCTGAGTTTAGGGTTTGGTATTTATAGATTATGAAACGGCTGATGGAAAACAACTGAAGGTTTTGGTGTTGGTCATCAGTTGTTTGAAACGACTGAAGACATGGTTTTAACCTTCAGGTGTTGTAAACGACTGAAGACTTGGTGTTAATCATCAGTAGTTGAAAACTACTGAAGACTTGGTTTTGGCTTCAGTTGGTTTGAAATGAAACATCAGTTGTTTAAAACAACTGAAGAGTAAAGTTACTCATCAGTTGTTGTCGTCAATTCACAAATTTCAGTTGTTTCATTCTGACCTCAACATTTACTTATCAGACTTTGTCTAATTTTCAGACGTTTCATTGGTCATCGGTTCTTTGAAATGTTTATTCATCAGCTCTTCTGAACATTTGTGCAGTAGATCTTTTTGAAATAAATATTCTTCAGAACTTGTGAACAAATATTGTCTTCAGTACTTATGTGCAGGGTTACACATCAGTACTTTTGGACAAATTTGTTCTTTAGTACTTATTAGTTAAGAATAGGTATCAGTAGTTATAACCACATCAGTAGTTGTAACTACATCAGTTCTTTTCAACAAATAATGCACTACAGTACTTTTAAGTATTTTAGTCTTCAGTCTTTTTATCACTTCAGTAGTTAAAAAGTATTGAAGACAAAATAACTTATCAGTACTTATTTTTAACTTTTGTATACTAATACTCATCAGTAATTGTGATCTGAGAGTATAGTATTAGTCAATTTATTCTAGCTGCAGCATACCAAGCCTTAGCACAAGATTTTGAAAAGTTGCAATGTCCAAAGGCTTAGGAAATATATTTGCAAGCTTATCAGCACTAGGAACAAACTTTGGATCAATCAGACCTTTTTCATAGCAATCCCTGATGAAATGATGTTTGATCTCAATGTGTTTGGTCTTAGAATGCTGGACAGGATTCTTAACAATACAAAGAGCTGAAGCACTGTCCATCAATAATGGAGTCTTAGTCTCTGTAATGCCATAATCCAGTAATTGATTCTGAAGCCAGAGTACCTGATATGTACAACTTGCAGCAGCAATGTACTCTTCTTCAGCACTGGATGTAGCAACTGAAGTTTGTTTCTTACTCTGCCAAGAAACCAAACAATTGCCTAGAAATTGGCATCCACCAGAAGTTGATTTTCTGGTTACTTTACACCCTGCATAGTCACTATCAGAGAAAGCAACTAATTTGCAAGAGTGCCTAGTGGAATACCAAAGTCCTAGAGATTGAGTTCCTTGCAAGTATCTAAAGATCCTTTTGACTGTAATCAAATGGGATTCTTTAGGTGCAGCCTGAAATCTAGCACAGACACAAGTTGCAAACATAATGTCTGGTCTAGAAGCTGTGAGGTACATTAAGGAACCAATCATACATCTGTAAAGGGTTTCATCAACCGCTTTACCTTTCTGATCAACATCCAGTTGTGTGGTGGTGCTCATTACAGTAGAACAGGGCTTACAATTTTGTAAATCAAACTTTTTCAAAAGATTTTTTGTATATTTTGACTGAGAAAGTTCCATCAGTTCTTTGTTTGATTTGCAAATCTAGAAATAACTGTAATTCTCCTATGGCACTCATTTCAACCTTTTAGTGCATCAGTTTTGTAAATGCATCACACAACTGTGGATTAGAGGATGCAAAAATGATATCATCAACATAAATTTGAACAAGTAGCTTATGTTGTCCTACTTTCTTTATGAATAAAGTTTTATCTATGGAGCCTCTAGTGAAATTATTTTGAAGAAGAAAATTAGACAGTGTTTCATACCATGCTCTAGGAGCTTGTTTTAACCCATACAGAGCCTTATCAAGCTTATACACCCAATCTGGATGTTTATTATCCTTAAAACCTAGTGGTTGACACACATAAACCTCTTCTTTTATTTTACCATATAAAAATGCACTTTTGACATCCATTTGAAAAACTTTAAGATTGTGGAAAGCAGCATAAGCTAAGAACAATCTGATTGCCTCCAGTCTGGCTACAGGGGCAAAGGTTTCATCATAATCAATACCTTCTTCTTGTGCAAACCCCTGTACAACCAGTCTGGCCTTGTTCTTGACAATTTGACCTTTTTCATCAGTTTTATTCCTAAACACCCATTTAGTGCCTATTGCACACTTACCTTGGCGTAGAGAAACCAGCTCCCACACTTGCTGCTTTTTAAACTGAAGAAGTTCAAGTTGCATGGCTTCAACCCATCCATTGTCTCTTAATGCAATATGATAATTCTTTGGCTCTTGCTGACTGATGAAGAGAGCATAGAAGCAAAAATTGGACAATTGACTTCTGGTTAAAACTCCAGCATTGATATCACCAATGATTTGAGACATTAGGTGATTCTTCAGTTCTTGATAGACAATAAGATCTGTGCAAGTGTTTGCAGGAGATTTAGCAACAACAGATATTGATTCAGACTCTTGAAACCATGAAGAAGATGGCAATTCAAATGAAGTAGATGATGCAGAGATCTCATCAGTATTTGTTGTGGATAGAGCTACTGAAGCTATAGGAACATCAGGTTTAGATGACTCAGGCAGTTGAGCACTAAACTTGAAAAAGAGAGTACTGTCATCATCATCATCAGCACCACCAGGTGGAGAACTGTTTACAAGAACTACAACAGCCGGAGACTGATAAGGAACATATTGCAGTATGTCCAAATCAAATAGCTCCACAGGGTTTTAGGGAATTTTGTCTTTTGGAGATTCATTGAACTTCACATGCAAAGTCTCTTCCACTATCTTTGTTCTGCAGTTGAAAACTCTGTATGCCTTGTAAGTAGATGAATATCTAACAAAGTACCCTGTATCCACCTTTGATTCAAACTTCTGAAGTGGATTATTTATGTTAAGAATGTAACAGGGACACCCAAATACTCTAAAGAATGAAATCAGAGGGGCCAAATGATGTAACACTTCATAAGGAGTCTTCATCAGCCTCTGATTTACTAAGACTCTATTCTGCACATAGCAAGCTATGTTGACAGCTTCAGCCCAAAAGGTCAGTGGCAAACCAGAATCAGCCAACATTGACCTAGCAGCTTCAATAAGTGTCCTGTTCTTTCTTTCCACCACTCTATTTTATTCAGGAGTTCTTGGAATGCTATACTGCCTCTTGATTCCTTTGGACAAGTAGAATTCATCAAGTGTGTGATTTCTAAATTCTATGCCATTATCACTCCTCACACACTTGACTGGAAGGAAATACTGTTTTTCAATATGCAATACAAAGTATATAATGGCTTGTGCAGCTTCATCTTTTGAATGCAAGAAGAAAGTCCAAACAAATCTAGAGTAATCATCCACAATTACCAGACAGTATTTCTTCTTTGCCATGCTCATCACTCTTACAGGACCAAAAAGGTCCATATGCAGTAATTGCAAGCAGGCAGTGGACTGGCTCTTCTATTGGAGGAAATGATACTTTGTGTTGCTTCCCTTTCAAACAACCAGAGCAGTTGTCATCACATTTGAACTCCTTCATTGGCAATCCTCTCACTAAACCGTGATGAATCAGCTGGTTCATGTTTTTAAGATTCACATGACCAAGCCTTCTGTGCCATAGTTTAGATTCCTGAGGAGAGGCCTTGGAGAACAGGCAAGGATGGCCTTTTAGATCAATTTTCTTTGATAAATCTAAGGCATATACTCTTCCTGTCCTGTTGGCCTTCAGGAGAGTATGTTCATCCAACACCTTGTCAATCAGACTCAGAACTTTGGAAGACAGAATCCTGCAGTTCTGGCTGGTGAAAAGGGCAGCATGTCCTTTATCACACATTTGACTGACACTCAAGAGATTGTACTTGAGATTCTCCATATGGTTGACATCATCAAACCTTGTTTCACCATTTGAAACAAAGCCTTTGCCAATGATGTAACCTTTAGCATCATTACCAAAAGAAACAAATCCCTTCTTTCCTTGAGAGTAGTCATTAAGAAGAGAGCTGTTCCCTGTCATATGCATAGATCCATCACTGTCCACATACCAGATGCTTCTTTGGTATGCTGAAGAACCCTGCATTTGTTAAAAGAAACTTGTTAGTTTTTGAGACCCAAACCATTTTGGTTTTGGGTCTGTACTCATCAACAGATTTTGCACTAACTGGTTTGTCATTATTAATAGCCTGTGGTGATGGAGATGGTGTAGAAAAAGATTCCTTTGATTTTGGTTTGGGTCTCCTTTTCTATGGTTTAAGCACAGGAGCATCTATTTGGTTGACTCTCCCCAATAGATGTTGAACCATCATAACAGTTATGTCTGATTGTTTGCTAAAGCCTTCAGTTCATCAGACACATCAGTTCTTGTCTTTGATTGATTCCTGTGTTGCACCATTTTCTCACTTTTGGAATACACAGACTTAGTCTGGTGTTTTCCTTTAGCTATTTCCTGATCAACCCCTTCCTTCTTTTTGGATTTCTTTAAAGATTTTAGGTTTTCAGGTTGAGATGCCGCTGGTACAAACTTGGTTTCAAACTCATTTTTCATTTTGTTAATTTTCTTTTTAATGTTCTTATCTTTGTTGAGGTTTGAACCCTTTCTATACCAGCAGTCATCAGTGAGATGATTGAATAAGCCATATATTTCACATGGCTTTTTCTTCATCTTCAGTTGATCAACTGCTGAAGAAGATGAAACTACTGAAGATTTGTTCTTCAGTACTTTCTTCCTTTCAGTACTTATGTTAAGTACTGATGGATTCTTAACTACTGAAGATTTGTTCTTCAGCAGTTTTCTATCAGTACTTTTGGACTTCCTAATAGACTCTTCAGCAGTTTTCAAACCGTTTTTGATTTCAGTGATTTGGGTTTATTCTTCAGGTGTTGTGACTTGCCCTTCAGTACTTTGAGTACTTTGTGAGGCAACACCTAAAGTGATCAATTCTATCCTAATCATGTGTTTGTCAGCATTGGAACCATCAACTGTTTCAATATCAGCTGATTGGTTTTCTGAAGTGCTAATGCTGACTTCATCTTCTGATTTTAGTGCATTATCAGAGGGTGAATTACATGATGATGAGGATTGGTCGTTGCTTTCTCCTTCAGATTCTACTTCTAATTTGGGAGTACAATCTGTAGGAGGAGCAGTATGATTATAACCAATCCCAAACTTCACATTTGAAGCTGTTTGTTTGTTGAGAAGCATCTCAAACCCCTTGCATGATGTTACCCAGCATCACACTCTACTTGGGTATCTGCAAGTGTTTCTTTGAGGTCCTTATATTTCTCTAACATTACCTCTTCCTTTGCCTTGTTATCAGTGATTTGACATTTTAATTTGGAAATCTCATCATTCTTTTCATTTAAAACAGACTCAAACTCAGCTTTGCTTTTGGAAATTACTGTCTCTAGCTCAAGATTTTTATTGATTAAAGCTACATTTGCTTCTCTAATTGATGTAAATATGGCTATGCATGACTCAGAACACAACTTGGCTTTTGCCTCTGAAGATAACTGTGATACCTGTGATGTTGAAGCATTTGAGGATGATCCATCAGTAGTCTCCAGGGCCATAAGAGCAAGATTTCCATAAGGATTTTCACCACCATGTTGACCAGCACCAGGAAACAGTTGTTCATAATAACCCAAAATATCATCTGGTAAACTGCTCCAGTCAACAACTCCAGGGTGAAAAAGCTATGTTGTGGTTGAGATTGAGATTGTTGATGTGATTGAGATGACTGAGGCTCAGGTAGGGAAGGTATTTGTTGAGCTGTAGGTACTTGAACCTGATTGGACTGAGGTATGTAAAAACTGGGGTAAGGATATGGCATAGGACCTTGAGGGACAAAATATGCAGGAGATGATTGAACTTGTGATGGATGACCAGAACTGGTGAGGGACAAAATATGCAGGAGATGATTAAACTTGTGATGGATGACCAGAACTGGTGGAATGTTGCCCTTTGTTTTATGATCTATTGCCTGGGAATGTCACACAGGGTGTAGATGAGGTAGATCCAGATTATCTACACTCTCTTGCAAAGTGTCCAAGTCTATGACACTTATGACACCTCAACTTGCTCTTGTCAAAACCAACCTTGGTTTTGCCAGAGAGACCTGGAAATTTCCTACCAGTCCTTTTGTAAAACTTTTGAGATCCGATGTTAATCATTACCATTTGACTCAAAATATCCATCTCTTCCAGATCAACATCTGGAATTCCTTTCAAATCATCCATCAAAAGCACAAATTATCACTAACACCACCTGAATTATCAACACCAACAAAAGCATGTTCTCCACTGTTTGTAGAGAAATCTATATGCTCATCATATGAACCTTCTGATGCAGCATACTCTGACTTTTCACAGACCAGTGCAGTATTTCCTGGTACAAAGTCATCAGTGAGCTTCCCAGATGAAGACAATTTCCTTTTCTGTTCTATCTCTCGTTCAAATGTCAACAGTTTCCCGTGAAGTTGGGTGGGAGATAGAGTGTCCAGATTTGCACTGGAGCGTAGGATAATAGTATATGTGTCCCATCTCTTAGGCAGGGATTTGAGGAATCTGTTGTTCATCTGGCTATTTGAGTATTCCTATTTAACCATTTTCAACTCAGATATCAAACAGTAAAATCGCTCACACTGCTGAGTCAGAGACTCACCCTTTCTATGAGAGAATGTCTCATATTACTGGGCAAGGATTTCTCTAGTGTTTGCCAAAACCTCATCAGTTCCTCCAAATTGTTCTTTTAGAGCAGCCCAGAGGTCATGAGTATTTTCATGATGCATAAGCCCTGAATAGATTTCATTAGGCAGTGCCATGGCCAGAATTCCATGGGCTTTAGCATCAATTTCAAACAGCTTTAGATCCTCATCCGAATACTGCTCTGGTTCCTTCGAAACCATCTCATTCTTCTCTGGAAGACTCACCATAGGCTTGTATGGTCCATGAACCACAGACTTCCAACATCCTGCACTATTGATAGACAGGTGATGGAGCATTCGGCGTTGCCATATTTATACTCACTCCTAACAAGCATCAGAGGCTTTGTTGAGGACCCAGTATTGTGAGGATCATTTGTTGGTGTAGTCATTTTCACAGATTTAAATCAATTCAATGTAATTTTAACAAATCTAGCTCAAAATCTCAACAGCTCTGTTTTAAACACGAGGAACCTCAAATTAATTCAACGGAAGCAACAGAAAATCAAACTCTATAACCAATTCTTGCAAATTTACTAATTCAATCAAACTTAGATATCAAAAGAGCAGTTTCAATGATCAATTGTTAAATCGATCAATGATTAATCAGGCTCTGATACCATTTGAAAGGATCTCGAATCTAGTTTGATCAATTAGGTTATGATTTACAGTGGAATAGTATAAGAATTAGACAAAATTTAAGCAAGAACACAAAGGATATTCAATGAAACAGTACGGTTATAAATAGAGAATGTTTTCTGCAAAAGAGAATGTATTCATTCATACACAAGCTTCGGCAAATACAAATTAGGTCAACCTTCCTTTTATAGAGGTAAGGTGACGTCAACAGAGTATTCATTCATACACAAGCTTCGGCAAATACAAATTAAGTCAACCTTCCTTTTATAGAGGTAAGGTGACGTCAACAGATGTCACTTGATAGTGACATCTAACCGTTTTACAAAAACAACTGAAACTAACTAAACTACTGAAGATGTCCACAACAGCTGAGGACATCTTCTTACAAAAGAAGCTAAGTATTAACTAATACTACAACTACTGAAAACAAACTATGGAACTACTTATTACAAACTACTGATTACAAACTACTGAACTGAAAAAGACAACTACTGAAAAGGAAACCATCACAACTACTAAAGAGTACTACTTCAGCTGTTGTGACAACCTCTGAAGGCTTAGTCTTCAGACTTTGTCTTCAGCACTTGTCTTCAGACTTTGTCTTCAGCATTTGTCTTCAGACTTTTTCTTCAGTACTCGTCTTTAGACTTTGTCTTCAGCACTTGTCTTCAGACTTTGTCTTCAGCTGATGTAGGCTTCTTCAGTTGTTATGATGTCTGTGGGACTTAAAGGTTTTTCTGATCTGGATCATTGGTTCTTTTGGTCTAACATGCTATATGGTAGGAGATTTAGGACACCCGTTTGCTGGGGTAATATTGGTCAAAAGGAGTTAGGAAGCATCGAAGTGATTGAGGCTACGACTGAGAAACTCAAAAAGATCAAAGCCTTCATGAAGGCAGCCAAAGATAGACAGAAGTCGTATGCTGATAAACAACACAGGCCGATTGAGTTCCAGGTGGGCGACCGGGTTATGTTGAAGGTCTCACCTTGGAAGGGTATCATTCGGTTCAGAAAGCGGGGCAAGTTGAGCCCGAGGTATATAGGTCCTTTTCGAATCATTGCTCGAGTAGGAGAGGTGTCCTATAGATTGGAATTACCAGATGAGCTAAGTGGAATTCACCCGACATTCGACGTATCTTATCTAAGGAAGTGTTTGGCAGATGAAGACATGATGGTTCCACTGGAGGATATCGAAGTAGATGAACGACTCAATTATGTTGAGCAACCAGTGGCAATCATCGATCGAAAAGAGAAGAGGCTGAGAAATAAAGTGGTTCCTCTTGTGCGTGTACAGTGGAAACACAGGAAGGGATCCGAGTCAACATGGGAGACCGAAGAGGAAATGAGATAGCATTATCCATGTTTGTTCGAGGAATGACAGGTTTCGGGGAAGAAACCTATATAAGGGGGTGGACTTGTAACACCCGGATGTTTTCCTTGTAGCCGACGAAAGAAGAAAAAGAAATAAAGTCCAAAGTCGGGGGACCAAACTTGCCAAAATGTGAGAAAGTTCGGAAGAGAAGGAGAATAAGAGGGGAGGGCAGCCCACACCTCCCCACATCTCCAAAATTCAGCAAGAAGAGAGAAAGAAGAGAGAAAAGGGAGAAAAGAAGAAGAAAGCTTGGTTCGAGTGTGCAAAATAGTCATGTAGCGGGTCTAGACGAAGCTCTTCTTCTTCTTGTAGTTTGTGTGAGTTCTAGGATCCCTATTTTACTCGTTTTCAACTAACTTGGGGCTGGAACACATAGTAAACCCGTTTTTATATGTGTGTGTGTTTGACACATTTGGGTGTGATTGCGTGTGGTGTGTTTGGAGTTTGATTTCGGGCTTGTGTGTGCTTGAATGGTGTTATAGTATGCATTCCTAAGGTTTAGGATGGTTGATTTGGGCTTAGAATGGGTTTGGATGAGCTTGGAGATCAAAAATGGCAGATTGGATTCGGGATGAACTGCATTCTACATCAGCTAAGGCTAGGCGACCGACTGGAGGCCATCCGGACGATTGAGGTGATACTGGGCTTCATTCGCACGACTGGGGGTCCAGTCGCACGACTGGGGGTCCAGTCGCACGACTGGGGGTCCAGTCGCACGACTGGGGGTCCAGTCGCACGACTGGGGTCATGCGACTGAGAGCCCAGTCGCATAGGTACTCATCCGCAGCAAGTCCATCCTCATGAGGTCCATTTGCATAAGGTCCATTCGCATAGTGTTCAACCGCATGAGGTCCATTCGCACGACTGGGTGTTCATCCGTATTGGTGATCATCCGCATAGGTCCATTCGCATGATATTCAGTCGCCTGGAGGCCATGCGATTGAAGGGTGCCCATACGCCCAAATAGGGTTGTTGTACCAGAAGAGAAGCATAGTTTAATTACTAACTTTTAGGGGAAAGTGCAGATGTAAGTTGTGACGCGAAAGTCCCTGTAAGTACATGTAAGATGACCATTAGGATCTTAGGGGGTATGTAGGGCATGATGATGATGTTGCATGTTTGTGCATGATGTATGTTAAGTATGTATGATGATGCCTTGTATGATGATGCTATAGTGTATGTTGATGTTCCTATTTATGACGTATGTTTATCTTTCCGTGGCTTTATGTGTTATGTTAAAGAATGAAACGAAAGTATTATGTAACGTAAAGTGGAAGATAATGAAAGAGTAACATGATGAACGAATGCATGCATTAACGAACGAATGAATGAAAGTAAGAAAAGGCTTACAAGCAAATGTATGGAGGTTCACACCCAATGAAGGATGTTAGCTCAACTGCGTGCGGGTTAGCTACCCAAGAAGGATGCACACTGGGGTCCAATCCTTGTGATTGACCATATGTATGGGATTCTTGCCGCTTGCCCTAGGTACTGGATTCAGCTTCGTGCATATGTTCGAGGTCTATGAGGCCCAATAACCAGATTTGTGCACAATGTTCGGGGTATAGCACATGGCATTGATCCGTAATGAAAGAGAAAAGATAAGTGGTAAATGTACTTGCCCTAGGTACTGGAGTCAGCTTCGTGCACAATGTTCGAGGTCTATGAAAGACCTCAGGCCCAGTAACCAGCCTCGTGCACAACGTTCGGGGTATTGTACATGTCATCGAAAGTAATGAACGTACGAATGAACGTAATGAATGTACGAATGAAAGTAAGGAACGTACGAATGAAAGTAAGAATTCATGAATGAATATGAACGAAAGTTAACGGACGAATAATGAAGATAATAATGATATTATCTATGTGTATGTATGATGTGTGATCGCATGTATGTAAAGAACGGTTTAACGAAAGAAAAGTATGTTTTATTATAAAACTAGAACTCACTCAGCAACGCTGACTTTTTATGTGTTTCCAGTTGGCAGGTAACGTTGCTAAGGATGGCTCGGGACGGCAACTCTGCTCATTTTGGATGGCATTCTTTTGTTTAATGCTTTTGCATTGTAATGCGAACAAACGATGTTTTGTAATGAATGTTGTATTATTTTGCAAAAGTGTTTATTAAAGGAAATGAAAGGATTGATTTAAAGGTTTCCGCTGCATGTTTTATTTGAGTTAATGCA